>JAQFYP010001525.1:0-15262 GCA_034694865.1 Bilobella braunerae
GATCAATACAATTTACAAGTTTGGAATCGAATGCTTAAATCTGTGGTGGATCAACTAGTGAAGTCTAGATCAGGAACTGCTCATCCTGCGTTTTGGAAAAAAATATGTCACTACGTTGGATCCGGCCCTGTGCCCAAGTACTTAAGTGGATGGATCACTGCCTTTTGCCTCTTTGATAAAAATGGAACTCACTGTTACAAAAACAAGTTGCGGCCGCTCTTGGAAAGGAATAACATTCCCTCGGGTGTTGTTGAAGTGGATGTAGAAGTGAACAACGACGGTGAAGAATTCAAGGCTATCATGAGCGCCGGGGCAGTCGGCATGGAGATTGGCCCATTTGGACAAACAATTTTGTCTAGATCTGGATGGTCAATTGCATCGCAACTTTAGAAAAATTGTAATTATTTAATGAAAATTAATTATTCAGGTCTAACTTATAAATACCTAAGCTCAAATTAAAATAAATTTGCAATGATACTTTTTTCTACTTTATCATGATTAGTAGCAGCGATTAATAGTAAGATATTTTCCACAAACCCAAAATGAATAGTATGAATAGTATATATAATAATAATCTTTATCACTCGAACAATTTGTTGTTAATATTATTTTGCTACATTGTAATACGACGCAAGAATGAGCACATAGATTTTATTCTCACAAGTTTATTTTATAATATATAGTAATTATAATTTAGAGCAAAATAATTTTGAGTGTAAATTGATTACAATATTTTATTCGGAGTAGTGGTTTAGTTTAAAAAAAAATTAAACCTGTTTACTATAATTTGTGTAATAACAAATAGTGCAAAGTCTAAACAAATATCACTATACAAGATTTGCAAATATTGTAGTTCGAATTCTCCACTCCAATTTTCCTGCCTTATTTTATTCTATGCGTCCAGCCGTCCGTGTTTAGCAATTGCAATTATAAAATTCAATAGCATTTTTAAAAAACTGCTAATTTTGTAAACACAAATGCACTTAAAACCATCAACAACAACAATCTTTCATAGATGAGCATTCAATTAATTATGGTGATCCGCAGATCAAAACCAAAATTATCACGGGTCACGGGGGTGTGACTCTTTCGCTCATTTCGACGACCCCTAAATGACCCCCAAAACTGTAAAATTTTGTTTTGTTTTCAGCCCTTAAGCCCGGTTATATATATGTGCATTTATAGTATCTAGTTTACTTCGTACCAGATAAATTGAAACAAACTCAATACTTGCTATATAATACTGTACTACTCTCTGCAGGCCAAGCACTAAAAATTTAAATTTAAGCAATTGGATAAAGCGTAAATCTTCTTAGGGTTACAATTCTCATAAATATTAAAAAAAAAACAATTTTTGCAAATTTTGAAATGAAGCGGTTGCACGATTTGTTATTTGTTAGTTAGTTTATAAAACTATTTTGAAGCAATACTATATATGGTTTGAACATGCAAATTCTACAACAATTTTTTTACAAGTTGATTGATCATGCTTAACCACGCCTTCCTTTTCGGTTCCAAGAAGATCTAAAATATTAAATAACTTTGTAGCATCTTTAAAAATATTTTAATTAATTTTAATTTTTCAAAACTTGCCTGTATATCTTTGTTTGGACATATCCGTGATGGTCATGCGCAGTTGGAGGTTGGCATTTTCCAGTAGTAGACATTCGCCTCTTTGTTGGACATCTCAATGGCACACATTTCTTTCCACGGAGGTGCCAAAAGGTGCCGGTGGGACAGAGTGCTTCGCTACTCATTTGGTCTCCTTCACCACTATCGTCGTAGTAGTCGTCAGATTCAGAGCTTCTTGGCTCGGGCATTGCGGTTGCAAGTACTGCTTCTGCAACCAATATCAAACAGCAATAGAATACGTAATTTGTCATTTTATTTCACAGTTTCAGTTATCTAGTTTTGTTCTGTAAAAATGTGGGAACACCATAAACTGTTATGCGGAGAAAGCAAATACTGGTGGAAGACTATTTCGACTGAATTCATTTTATAGGGTGCTGATGCTGCTTATTAGGGAAGGGGAGTATCCTGGAAGTTTCAAATTTAAGCAATAAATTTATTCAATTTATTTTGATAACCCACGGATCAAGAATTATTAGAAAAATACGACACCGGGGTTTCGAAATTCTAGGGGATTATAATATGACAAATAGCGTAGAGTAAACTATCATAAGCAAACTTTAGAAAAAAGGACAAGGATAAGTGGCGCCAATTGTCACCCATATTGCGAAACTTTGATTTGCATAATTTATTTTGCCAAACTACAGTAAGCCACGGAAGTCAATAATGCAGCCTATTGAAAACTACTTTTTCTTTGTCCATGAGCGTGGTAGTATTCTATTTATTGCACAATAATTTTATACATTAGACAATGGCAGTGAATAAAAAATGTTGTAAAAAAACTGGTACATTATTGCAATCCCTATTCGCAATTTATAATGAACATTACAATTAGTTTTATAAATAAACATTACGTCGAATCTCAAATTACGTTTTGAAAACATTAAAAAAAATTTGTATTTTGGAAAGGCTTCAAGAGCATGACCTTAATGCGTTCAGACAAACAAATTCATTAAATTTGTATTATTGGAGACTGGCTGCTTTTTCTTAAGATGAATGATACCTGTATTCCATGTTGGTAAACTCGTTTCAAGAAATTTTTCATATAAATTAAAATTCCAAAGCGTCATCACAAAACTTAATTGTTGATTCAAAATTTCAAATTATTAGCTGATATTAATATCATAAATGCGGTGGTGTTAGTAATATTGCCGGGGTTGTACCCAGAATTACAACATTTACTGTTAGTTAGTGCTTTACAAAATGTTATTCTTATACTTTGTTATTTTTCAAATTTTGAAACCAAAGAAGGAGTGGCTTCGAATCAAGTCTGGTTTTTGTTTTTCATTTTATTTGTATCTGCATAAATTGTATCTAACTTACTTTGTCATAGATAAAACAAAACAAACTCTAATTTTACTAAACAATTACCGTACTAATTTTACAATTCAGATTTAAATTTAAACAATTGATTGAACACACTGTATTTTTCCTTGGCATTACAATTTCATTACAAATGTAAACAGCCAATTTATACTAATCCCACAGAAACGTTGTACCACAATTTGTTTTTTACAAACTAAGTTCATACAATTACCAGAAAGCAACACTGTTTATGGTTTGAATAGGCCAGCTTCACTGCAATTCCTGTGCAAGTCGTTTGAGCTTCCTTAACCACGGCTTCCTTGTCGGTTGTAAGGAGATCTAAAATATTAAGTCACTTTGAAGGAGCTTTAAAATTTTTTGAAAATACTTCAAAATTTTGTAACTTGCTCATGATGGTTATGTGCGTTCGGAGGTCGGCATTTTCCAGTAGAGTACCTGCGCTTCCTCGTCGGGCATCTCAATGGCACACACTGCTTTCCACGGAGGTGCCAAAAGGTGCCACTGGGACAGAGCGTTTCGCCACTGCTTTGGTCTCCTTCACCACTTTCGTCGTAGTAGTCGCCTGCTTCGGAGCTTCTTGGCTCAGGCCTTGCGGTTGCAAGCACTAATTCTGCTAGCAATGTTAAACAACAAAAGAATATGTAATTTGTCATTTTAATTCACAATTAATGTTCAAGTTTTGAAAAAGTAGGAGACGAGAGCTACAAGTACTTTGTTTTTATTTTTTGAAATGACAGAAAGCACAAACTGTTTTGTGGAAAAAGCAAGCACTGATGGAGGACTTTCTCGACTGAATTCATTTTATACGGTGCTGATGCTCTCTTATTAGGAAGTGGGAGTATCCAGGAAGTTTCATATTTAATCATTAAACGAGACTCTTATTTTTTGAAAAACCCACGAGATTAAGAAATATTGAAAAAGTACGATGGCGGAGTTTTGAATTTCTAGAGGATTTTGATATGACAGAGCGGAATGCTAACGAGCTTGACAGAATTTATAGCAAACGTTTTTTTTTAATTTCACCTCATTAACCTGTCTTGGGGAGTGAAAGTTTTAGTTTATGTTTTGATTAATCAAATAAATAAATAATCAAAATTCAAATGTACTCTATATTTACAAATTTTGAAAATTTATAGTTTGATTGTATTCACAATCATTAGTATCATTTAATTGTTGGCTAATTTTAGCAATTACACTTAAATTGTTGGATAATGACATTCCAAATGACATTATTGTAAATTTTTTAACTAAAGTATTAAGTATTTTACGAATTGCATAAATCTATAACATCTCATATTTTTAAAATAACGTTGAGAAATGCGAGCATGTGTATTACTAGATATCCTAACAATTGCATTTCAAGTTTCTTGTAACTTTTGTAATTCACAGGTTACATACTATAGATTATGTCATTTGTAGAAATTATGTAATGATTAGTCTAATTCTCTTTTCAAGCGGTTCAGCAGAAACAAAGCTATGACAACAATGCCTACTTAACTTTAAAATAAACTAAAATGATCAAAGAAAAACATAAAAATTTTAAACATTTCTTTTAAACACGGTAAATTTTACAGCACAAGGTCATTTTAGGTGTTCAAAGGAAGTTTATACAACACAATCCTCGTAAATATTAATTTGAATTTGCATTGTTCAAAACAAATACAGCTTATCGTTGGTAGTAAAGTAATCTACAAAAACAAGGTATTTAAAACACGATTATAACTGTATTTAGACGGCTTCCATACTACTCATCTAATCTTCTTTACATCAACTCAATCACTTGTTCCGCATTATAGTGAAATGTCGCAGACTTTCGCATCATTAATTTTTGTGCTATCACTAGCTTTCCTTGATCTTACTCAGGTTAGTACATATGTTTTAATACAAAATCTATAAAAAAAAAAATGCTATGGTATAAAACTGGTGTTATAGGCACAAGGTGTAGCTAAAGCTCACTACTCGAGCGATTACGGGTTCATGAGAGGAGCTCCAAGTGGAAGATGCCTCACCGTCCTAAATGCTGATATGAATAATGGCGGCGAAATTATTCTTTATGACTGCTTAGTCGGATCCCAAAATCAACATTTATCCGAGAGTGCATACAAAGTAATGGACTATTTCTAATTTCAATCCTTGAAATTTATAATCAAGATATATATTTTTATTGCTAACTCTTTATTTTACTTATTTATTATCACAACTTAATCGATATTTACAAATTTCCTTCAAAGACTTCTTCTTTTTTTAATGTACTATAATTTATGTCGTAGTTTGTGAAGGACGCAGAAGACTATCGGGGCTACAAGTTTCGGCAGTCAGGAAAATGCCTCACTGTGAAAGATGCAAAAACAGAAAATAATACGCCAATAATTCAGTGGGAGTGTACAGAATCCAGCTTTCCGAATTCCAAAAACCAGCTCTTTACTAAAGTCAAGAGTGTAAGTTGAATTTTTGTATTGCTATTTCACAAAATAATACTTGACAGTACAAGACTTATATAATAATGTTATATGTAATATAAACTGAACTTTAATAATTTTAATTATTTCTAAATTGCCTAATATTATAGTCCAAGGCCGGACACTTTTCGCTCAAAGGACTCAATTCGGGAAAATGCGTCACAGTATTAAATGCAGATACCGCACAAAACTCTAAAATGATTCTCTATGATTGTATTGATGGCCCGAACCAGCAGTTTGCCGACGTCTTCTGTAACATTTAAGAAGATACAAAAGCTTGTTAACAATTTAAATATTACTTTTAATAAAAGGGATCAAGAGCAATGCGTAAGGTGACTTGAGATGAAGTTTTACATAGACTTAAGATAAAGGATATTCTGATAGTGTGGGAGAAATTTGAAGATTTTTTAGAGAAAGGTAGTGGGGCACAGCTCATTAAAACTTACCATTTCATATCCTACAAATAGCGCCAGATATGATCATTTTGTTTTTGCACTTAAAAATTTATGTATCTTGGAATTTAATTCACTTATGATTAATAACTGATTTTAATCACAAATGAGGCGCCGAGGCTTTGTTTTGATACGCCACCACCGGTGTGTCAAGCCAGCGCCTCAACGCCTCAGTTTTTGTTGAAAATGGCGAGGCGCTGTCTTGACGATATTTAGAATGCAAAACAAGGCGTTGTCTTGGCACACCGGTGCCGGTGGTGGTGTGTGAAGCAAGCGCAACACCGCCTTGTTTAAGAAAAAAAAAAAAAAAAAAAAAAAAAACAACAGTGAGGTGAGGCGCTTATGCGCTGGCTTGAAGATTTGCTATACATTAACATGAGAGTGAGGCGCTGAAACGAGGCGCTGGCTTGACGGTGCTAACGCGGAGGCGCTGTCTTGACACACCCAAAAGAGTTTCACAACCAGGAAATGTAAGTTAAACATAATACCTCCGTAACTTCCTCTAAGCTTCAAGCAGTGTAGTGTAGTAAATTTCTCCAAAATGTGTCGGTTTCAAGCAGTTTTATTTTACAAAACTGAAGCTAATAAATCAAAATCAGTAACATAACCTCTAATTTGTTAAGATTTACATTGAAAGGTTGGTTTTATTATTGTTAAACTTCAATCTTCATTGTTACATGATCCGGAGTTTAGCAGTAGTAAACCTTAAAAAAATTTAAAAAAAAAACTGAAGAAAATAGAACCTAAAATTAACCTGAACACTGAAAAAATTAAACAGTAACTGACCCCCAAAAACCTAATTAAAAAAAAAGTTAAGAACCAAATAAAGTTTAATTGAAAAATTCCTTTTGCGAAAATCATTTTTTCGAATGATGTAAGGCTATCTAGGAAAACTTTACATTTACAACTTTCTGGCTCAGTACGGTATAGTACAATTTTTTCCATTTCATTTAACATGTTTCGCATTCTTGTGATTTCTTAATTCTTTAGAAGACTGGAAGTCAGCTTCACAAGTCTCACACTTATAGGGAAATTCATTTGTATGTGCTCTGATGTGATCATTAAGTCTGTTCGCGTGCTTGAATGTGGCAGTACAAAAGTTGCAAACAAACTGATGCTCATTTGTGTGGACTCTAAGGTGGCTGTTTAGTTCTTGTAACAAAACGGCAGAGAAACTACAAAAACTGCACTTAAACTGTTTGTCGCCAAGATGTCGTTTCAAATGAATTTGCCAATAG
This sequence comes from Bilobella braunerae, assembly GCA_034694865.1. NCBI lineage: Eukaryota > Metazoa > Arthropoda > Collembola > Poduromorpha > Neanuridae > Bilobella > Bilobella braunerae. Next base: position 7,105 of record JAQFYP010001525.1, read on the forward strand.
CTCTTATCCACAAAACCAACAAGGCAAATATGGCATTTGTATGGCTTTTCCCCGGTATGCGTTCTTGTATGAGCTAACAACAAAGACGAGCTTCTAGCCACGTATTTACAGTATTCACACCTGTGCTTGCCATGTCTTGTGTGGAGGATGCGGTGTGACTTTAATGCATTTAAAGTTGCGAATTTCCTTTCACAAAATTCACACTCCTGCAAATCCTCTCCTGTATGTCGGCGCATGTGTACCATGAAGTCTACATTGGTGACAAAATTTCGGTCACACATCGTGCATGTGAACGGTTTCTCACCAGTGTGCACACGGCGATAATGTTCAAGCAGAGATTGACGCCTTTTGAATTTTTTCGGCACTGGGCACAAGTCGCACTCAAATTTGTGTTCATCCAAGTGCACAACAGCATGAGTCTTAAGCTGGGCATCTGATTTGAAATTTAACCCGCAGGTGGAACACTTAGAAGGTCTTGCCTCTGTATGTGAGAACATGTGCATTCGAAAAGAATCCCGCGTCTTGAATGCGCTGCCACAGATTTGGCAGGAAAATGGCCTAAAATCAGAATGCACCACGTGATGTTTGTCTAAACCATGTTTACTCTTAAACTTTTTGGGACATTTTTTGCAAAAATATAAAGACTCGGAAACGTGCACCTTTTCAGCATGATATCTTGCTTCAAGCTTTGTCTTAAACATTTTCTTGCAAGTTGCACAAGCATGCGGACGTAGTTCCGTATGGACTCGCTTGTGCTTAGTTAAACATGCGTTAGTTTTGAAACGATCGTTGCATAGCATGCAAGAAAATGGCCTCAAACTCGAATGCCATTTGATGTGCTTATTTAAGTAATGCTTAGTTTTGAAAGATTTTTCACATTTGCTGCACTCAAATTCAAAGATTTCAGTATGTATCCCCTTGTGCCTCCACAAGCAATGCTTTGTCTTAAACTTCGCGTTGCAAATATTGCAAGCAAATTCCCTTGCTTCGGAATGTCTTGTCAAGTGTGATGTTAAGCAAATTCGATATTTAAATGTTGCATTGCAGATATCACATACAAAGGGCCGCTCGGTGGAGTGAATTTGTCTTTTGTGATTTACTAAGCAAAACTCGTTTTTCAATTGCTTGTGACACACGTCACATTTGAAATTGAGTCTTCTTGCTTCCTCACATTTGGATCGTCTTTTCACCGTTCTAGATTTACTTGTTTTGTACTTTGGCGTACTATTAGCAATGTCTGTGTGCGTGAGCTTCTGAAGAATGACAAAACAATTGAAGTTTGCTTCTGCAGTATTGGGAAGCATTGCAGTCACCTATAAATTAACAAAACAAAGTAATGATAATTAAGTGCAAATATATCTCCAAAAACCGTACCACACAAATTTATTTTTATAATAATATTATCTTAATTCTTTTTTACTCTAACTAACCTCAAAATTTGAAAGAGACTTGATTTTGCTCGAATTGTTACGCTAAAATCTTAACAGATTCCAATCGAGAAATAAACCGCGTAGATTTTGAGTAAAATATGTTTATGCAGGTGCACTGCACATTTGTTAATATAGTCAAAGTTATTGATGATAGGGATGATTGATGAATTTATAGGAAATTGCTTGATTGTTTACAAAAACCAAACTGAAAAAATAGATTTCCAAAGAAGCACCTGTAGCTCAGAAACACCTCATTTTTGCCTTTTTTGTTTAGGTTCTTCGTTATAGGCGTCTATTGTTCACCTTATAGTGAGGGCAAAAGGGCCTGGTTTTGGAATATAGTATTGTTGCATTCCGGATGAGCCCTTGATCAAAAATATGCTCGGAGCATTTATTTTTGCCCAAATTGTTTTAGGAAAAAGTTACATAAATAAAAAACATATTAGCACTTGGCCGAGTTTTTGGCAGTGAAAATTCAATTTAACATGGTGTTTTATTTTTTTATTTTGGTGTTTCACTTTGTTTTTATTTTTTGAAACGACAGAAAACACAAACTGTTATGTGGAGAAAGCAAACACTGATGGAGGACTTTCTCGACTGAATGCATTTTATACGGTGCTGATGCTTGCATATTATGGAGTAGGCGTATCCAGGAAGTTTCATATTTAATCATTAAGAGAGATTTTTCTTTTTTGAAAAACCCACGGATCCTGAAGTATTGAAAAAGTACGATAGCGGAGTTTCGAATTTGAAGAGGATTTTATGTGACAGGAGGAATGCTAACGAGGTTGGCAAATTTTATAGCAAATGTTTAATTTTTCGATTTGACCTCATTAACCTTTCCTGTGGCGAAAGTTGCTTTGATTGCAAATTAATCAAATTTCAAATGTAACAAGTCTTTTTTTTTTTTTTTTTTTACATATTTTGGAAACTTAGATGTTGATTGTAATCACAATCACTACTATCATTTAATTTTTGGAAAGAACTCCAAGAATTCAATTCTTTTTGCAATTCTACTTCAACTGTTGAATAAAGGCATTTAAGATAATGAAATTATTGTACTTTTATTAACTAAGTATTGCTTTACAAATTTTATACATATAAAAAAATATTTTTTTAAACTAATAAATATTATTTTTAAATATTAAAGAAATGGGAGTATGTGTGTTACTAGATATCCTAAGAATTTGCATTTCAAATTTCTTGTAACCTCTAATTTAAAGCTACTTACTTTAGATTATGTAATGATTAGTCTAATTTTCTTTTCAAGCGGTTCAGCTGAAACAAAGCTATAACAACAATGCCTACTTAACTTTACATGGCATCAGGATGATCCAAGAAAAACATGAATACACTAAACAAGTCTTTTAAACACGGTAGATTTTACAGCACAAGGTCATTTTAGGTGTTCAGAGGAAGTTTACACAACACAATCCTCGTAAATATTAATTTGAATTTGCATTGTTCAAGACGAAAACAACCAGCCATTGAGGGTAAAATATTCTACAAAAGCAAGATACTTATAACATGATTATGACACTGTACTGAATTACTTCTTCCATACTACTCACCTAACTGTTTTACAACATCTTAATCAACGGTTTCCGCATTGCAGTGAAATGTCGCAGACTTTTGCATCATTAATGTGGGTGCTACCGCTAGCTTTCCTTGAGCTTGCTCAGGTTAGTATTATATATTTTTTAATTAAAAATGCTATATAAAATGCTTTGCTATAAAAATTGTATTATAGACCCAAGGTGTAGCTACAGCTCATTACTGGAGCGATTACGGGTTCATGAGAGGAGCTCCCAGCGGAAGATGCCTAACTGTGCTAAATGCTGATATGAATAATATCGGCGAAATTATCCTTTATGACTGCTTAGTCGGATCCCAAAATCAACGCTTATCGGAGAGTGCATACAAGGTAATTGAATATTTATAAATTATACTCTTAAAATATATATATTCAAGATATATATTTTTATAAGGATTGATTTAATTCATTGATCACGAACCTAATTAAGATGTATTAGTTATCTTTAAAGGCTTTCATAAACTATAAGTTTTGTCATAGTTTGTAGAGGACGCAGAAAATTATCGGGGTTACAAGTTTCGACAGTCCGAAAAATGTCTTACCGCAAAAACAGAGAACCATACGCCAATTATTCAGTGGGAGTGCACAGAATCCAGCTTTCCAAATTCCAAAAATCAGCTCTTTACTAAAGTCAAAAGTGTAAGTTTAAATTAATGCTGTATTGCTAATTTACAAAATAATACTTAGCAGCACAAGATTTATATATTAATATAATATAAAATATAAACTGAATTGTAATAATTTTTAATTATTACTAAATCGCCTAATATCATAGTCCAAGGCCGGACAATTTTCGCTCAAAGGATCAAATTCGGGAAAATGCGTCACAGTATTAAGTGCAGAAACCGCACAGAACTCTAAAATGATTCTCTATGAGTGTAATGATGGCCCAAACCAGCAGTTTGCTGACGTCTTCCGTAACATTTAAGAAGTTGCAAAGACATGTTAACAATTTAAGTATTACTTTTAATAAAAGAGCAAGACCAATGCGTAAGGTGACTTGATGGGAAGTTTTTAATGAACTTCAAATTAGAACTTCTGACAGTGAGAGAGGAATTTTAAAAATTTTTAGACAAGGGTAGTGGGGCAGGGTCCACCAAAACTTATCATTTAATATTCCACTAATAGCACCGGAAATATGCATCCTATTTTTGTTTAAAAAAATTAATGCATTTGGGACTAGCCAGACTCTATCGACGTTTTTACTTAAGTATTTTGTATGATCTAGAACCATTTGTATGATTCCAGAATCTTTGCTCCGAGAGCCACTGTGGGCGGTTGCATTTCTTCACTGCGCAAGTAGCCACTGAGGGCCGTCATGCTAAAAATTGTTTAAAAAATTTCACAGGAATTCAACGCAAAGCGATGCAATCTGCCGTATTCTCAAATACCTTCGGCTGAGGGAAGTAGAAATTGTATTCTCCGAGCATGGTTGAAACTGGAAATCTGGAAGTTTCTCTGATGTTGAACCTGACAAATAATTCACTGTAGAGACAGAAATTTTGCTTGAAGAAATTGAGCATGGCGCAGCACAGTTCCAAACGAGAAATAGTCTCTTCTTTGATTAGAGCGACGCAGAGTTTGACACAAAAAAAGCGAGCCTTTTGAGCATGGACTGTAGATCTCCTTCAAGACACCCGCAACATACCCTTTCACTAGCATTCTAGAATCCATGGTTTATTAATGTTGACTTTGGAGATGTGACAATGGGGCGAGAAATTATGTAATTTTGTAAATCTAGAATTTCAAAATTATTCGCTTTACTTTGATTAAACAGAACAGTCCCAGTCCAATTTTGGACTTTAAGCACTATATTAAGCTAGACTATTTAAGCACTTGCATTAAAAATCGTTTTGGCCTAATCGTGACTTGAAAAAACCAACCGGGAGCATCACAGTTTTTGACAATTCCAGGAATGACTTAGCGCTTAGAACATAACTTCGCTTCGGTAGAGTTTTGACAGGAAAAAATTCTCTCCTATTTTGACACTAAAAGTGATTTATATTTTTGATTCGTCCAAAAACCAATTTTTCCACGGAGGCATCGGCTCAGTTTTCCCGTGGCAGGCCCAAAGCCTGACAATAGAACCTCGTGAACTTGTACACGCCAATTGGCACCATTGTTACATTATTAAGTATTCATATAACGTTCGCTTTATGAAAAAATTAGCGGCTGATGTTTATTTTCAAAATTTTCAGAATGCTTATGAGATTTAACACGAGAAAGCAGGGGCTTCAAAAGGAAAATTTGTGAAACTATTTTGATTATTCAAACGGTATACCCTCTTGCAGTCGTAATTTTTCAAGTGCAAAATTCCATATGAATTCTAAAATTTTTCAAATAATCAAAAATGCGAAATTAAAAAAAAAGAAATATCAATTTATGTTGAAATATTATGTTTTCATAAAAGCAATATTTATATGACTGTATCTTATATAACATATGTAAAAATGGTGCCGATTTGCACCATTGTGAGGGTCTTCTGAAAGTCACTCGAAAATGAAAAATTCCACTGCGCAGGCGCAGTTTTCCAATTTTCATAACATTAATTTTTTAAACCCAAACTTAAACCTATATTTAACCTAAAACTAAACGTTACCAGTAAAATTTTGTTTTAAATGTAATTTGAGTTTTCGATGTGCACAACATAGAAAAACTCACATTTCCTTTTGCTATACTAATAAAATACTTCATTATTCCTAATAATAAGATTCAAAAAAATTTTCATTTATAATTCAGTGAATTTTTGCAAAGTTTTGGTAGACGACAGCGTTTAACATTTTGTTTTTGCAACAATACGATTTAAATGCATTGTTTTATCTAGCACTGTAAATTTTTTTGCAAATGCTAATAAGATGGAATGCTCAGCAATCTGTTTAGCCTTGAGTATGTGGCAAATATAGCCATAAGCATTTAAATTACGCAATATATTTTTCTCCAAAGTGGTGACACAACATCATATTACATTTTCCACAATTTTTTAACTATTTCTAACAAGTAAGTTTTAAAATACAGCAGACAACTAGAGGTGGTTTTTCTGCTTGCAAAGTTATTTTTTAGCATTTTTATTTAAATATAATGTACAACGATGCTGCTGCATTTCCGCCGAAACGTCGAAAACCGTCGAAATCTAATATTCTCAATGCAAAACACATGTGCCAGAAAGCAGTTAGACATAAAATCATTTACACGACAAATACAATTGTTGCATGTTTGCTAACAATTTCCCTGACACCAAGCTCATCTTATTTCTACGTCATGCTGTATGGTCAATTTTCGATGTATGGCTAGGGCTAAATTGTGTAGACCATTTCATAAATCCATCCACCTTCAATTTAGTTATTTTTTTTTCAACAAAACGACACTCAAGATTTGACGGTACTTTGCGAATTATTCAGCAAAGGAAAGTTTTAATAGAATCATTATTGTGTTAAGCTAAAACTTTTTAGTAATAACAATATGACTTACATAAGTTTTTATGTATTATTTTGTGAGTTTTAGCAAATGTTGTATAGGAGAAAGCTTCTTACATTTGTTTTTTGCAATAATCATACAATTTATTTTCATTGGTTTGTTTAGCACTGTAAATTTTTTTGTAAATGCTGAGTGCATGGAATACTTGTTTAGCCTTGAGTATGCGGCAAATATAACCATAAGCAGTTAAATTACACAAATATGTTTCTCAATTGTGACGACACAACACGAGCATAATCATTACATATAACTTATTCTCTTAAATTTTTCATTATTTTTTACAGGAAACTTTTAAATTTAGCTAAAACACATGCAATTTTCCAGCTTGTAAAGTTATTTGTCTACTTTCTCAAGTTAAGTATGATGTACCCAAAAGCAGCCAAAACATGATGGAGATATCAAATTTAATAATATAATGCAAAGCACATGCAGTGCTAGAAAGAAGCCATTAACATAAACGAAAAATTATTTAAAAAATTCCAACATATCCTTAATTTTAATATATTGTAAGTATTTAGCCGTGCCAAATACTAGACGAAAAGCAGAGTTTTTGCTAAAATAAAAATAATGCTTCAACTTACAGCCAGCAATACAACCGCCTGAGAAGCTGTCTGTACAACATAGTACTCCAGTAAAGACTTGTGTTTTATGTGACTTTGAATTTCTCCTAAACTCCTTCCTTCCTCTAAGCTCTTTTAAAACTGCAAAACCTGAAATGCATACACTCTTATCGTTAACATTTTTAGGCTTTTTGGCTTGTCTCAAATGTAACCTCCAAATATAATTGTATGACCCACGGTCCGTAGTCCGGGGGGTTAGGAGCTTTGTCCTGACTTGATTAGGTCACCGTGCTCCCACCGGGATCGAGTGGGAGCACAGTTAAAAAGTGGGGGTGTGGTAGTGAAATGATGCAAACCCGATGTCTCTCGAGTCGATCCTAAGTGGTTCGGCAATTAGCTCAGTGGACTTGAAGTGATGTAATTGACCGATGCCAATGACATGATGATGACAGCGAAGGGCCCTTGACTCAGTGACAATGACACACCGCTTTGACTGCACTGATTGTTCGTAAACACATTGTTTATTGTAGTGTTTTTATCTGACTGTATATTGTTGTACTGTTGTTAATTAACTCATGTTAATTAACCTCAATTAACTAATTAACTACCTGACAATTAACTTTAATTTACAATTAAGTTATGTTGACAGAAAAAGAAAACAACTGACTGAAGTGAAGTAAGTGACACAAATTCCCTCTTCCACTTTTCCCTACTACTCATTTTGAATTGAGCGCTCCCTTTGGACGCTTCTCAATTTGGAAACACTGAATTTGAGACACTGAAAATGAGACGCTGAATTTCCGCCTCAACAGGTAGTGGTTAGTGGAAACCGGCAAATTTGCGGTGGGGGAGGTTGACATTGGGCCAGTATGCATATGGTGGTGTTCAGTCTCTGCACGCTGCAGAAACTGCTAGTTGGTCAAACCCAAATTCGTTGCCTAGCAAAACCTCCCTCGTACTTACAGAAACCTGTTGACCAGGCCATAGACAAATATCAAATAGCAAAAAAAATTATATATGATAATATTTTTGCATCATATTATAAGTTGTAATACACGCATACATTGACCACTATCTGTAATCAAAAGGATTAATGTCTA
>JAQFYP010001526.1:0-15259 GCA_034694865.1 Bilobella braunerae
AGAGGGGTCCAAACTTACCCCCCATATGCAACACACCCCCGGGGGAGGGTTACAGGTCGGTAGTCTTCCTTGTAAGTTTCCAAACAACTCAAATTCACCTTAGCTAAGCTTCTGAGTGTCCACTTGACTCTACTTGGCGCCTAAATTATTGTGAAACGAATCTTTCTGCTTCAAGAAAAATTCAGGACTTAAGGCTTGAACTGATTTATTTAGCAAAAAAGGGCTTTTGAATGATTGAAAAAGAAATGAACCTTGCATGAAGCTTTTATTTAGCTTTTGATTTTCAGCAGCAGGATCAGGAAACGAAGTGGAATGATAATATTATGTTTTTTTTTATCTTACCTCGAATTCAAAATGTCCTTGAATTTAAAATCTACACTAATTGCATCATGATCAAATTGTTCTAGTTCTAATTAATAAAAAAAAACACCATGCACCTATGACTACATGTTGCACGGCACATATCATTAGTATCCATCTTGAAAAACAGTAATGTTCCTTTTTTTAATGCATCATCCAAGAAGGAAGGCGTTTTTTTCTAAACGACGCCGTTTTGAAACCCACAATGAAAAATCATGGAGAAAGTCAAATAATAGTATATTCAGAAATTTTCAATTTATTAAAAGCGCATTACCATTGCATCTAGCCTACTTTATGAGAAAGATCTGTCGGTGTGTCCATTTTTTTTGCAATGCGCTTTTCAAACAACTTTGTTTTAAATATTTTTTTAGCAAATCTTTTTGGGTAAACTGGAACTAAAAACCAAATTGTAAAGCAAAAGCTTTCATTTTATTATTTACACCAAGAATTATAAAAGTTTTGGAGCACCTACCCGTATTCACACAAACGTAAGTAATTTATCTATACTATAAAATCAATCGCCTGTCTGTCTGTCTGTCCGTTCGACTGTCCGTCCGTCTGTCTGTCGAACATCGATGGCTGAAAAAAGCTCACTTTTTATATACAGGGTGAGTCATAAGTAGGTCTCGGTATTTGAAGACCGATAATTAAAAAACTTATCGGTCGATTTTTGATTTCAGGGTCTTAAAATTACCGGAAGTGTCCAGAAGGATGTTCAGAATTTTGTGGGTACTTCAAGTCCCCCGTAACTAAGGTACTTGGATTTTTGAATTTTTAAGGACACATTTTTAAGTGGGGTCTCCCATAGAAAGCCATTTTTGCAAGAATGATCAATTTGATCTTGGTTACCATAATTTTGAAAAACCTTAAGACGTTTGCACTTCATTTTAAATGATTGATAGATTTTTCGAATTATCAATTTCTTCCATTGGTATCGTGCAAAGCACGATAACTTTTTTAATTATCGGTCTTCAAATACCGAGACCTACTCATGACTCACCCTGTAAATACTATTGTATATTATTCACACATCCATATGTCATTTTATAAATACTTGAATTATCAAAACTAGGTTAAAACTTAAATTAAACTTTTCGATAATATGAATTTCAAAAATTTCAATAACTTTAAAATAATATATTAAAAAAAAATTCAAAGCATGTGAAACTTTCACTGTTTTGGACCTTCGCATAACTTCTTCTTCTGATGTTCGGTTAAATAGCTTTTTATGCTGAATGTGCATGCGCACTTGTCGCAATGAAAAGGCTTTTCCTTCAAATGGACCAAAGCCAGATGGTTGGCTAAGTTGGTTTTTCGCCAAAACGCCCTCGTGCAGAATTTGCAAGGAAACGGCTTCTCTTCACCGTGGAGACGCGCATGAGCATTAAGAGTCTTTTTTCGACTGAATCGTCGCCGACAGACTCCGCACTCGAAATCCTTGGTCGCTGAGTGAACACTTCTGTGATCTTTTAGGTCTGAAGATCTCGTGAAGGTCGTTGGACACTCTGGGCACTTCAAGGGCCTCTCACGTGTGTGCACCCCAAGGTGGGACGCCAGTATGCCTCTTGCTTTGAACGTCCTTGGGCACCATGTGCATGCAAATGGGCGCTCTTGGGTGTGCCCTCTGACATGGGTGTTGAGGGTGCCCTTGACAATGGCAGAGTAGTCACAAAGTGGGCACTTGAAGGGTCGCTCTTCCGCATGACTTCCCAGATGGACCTTGAGATGATGCTTGTATGAAAATCGCTTGTGACACAGCGTGCACTCAAAGGGCCTTTCCTTTGTGTGTGACACAAGATGGACGTCCAAGCCCGACCGGGACGCTGCAGCGTAATTGCAAAGAGTGCACGTGAATCTGCTTACTTTGCTATGTGTTCTGAAATGAATCCTAAATTCTGACTTGGTTTTGAACTTGGATGGACATTCTGGACATGTCAGGAGCCCTTGACCTGTGTGACCTCGCATGTGGATTGTGAGTTGACGTTCTTTAAGGAAGTCCTTGGGACACCGTGCGCACTTGAAGGGCTTCACACCACTGTGCATCGCTGAGTGGTCATTGAACTCTTTCTTTCTTTTGAAGGCCTTGTCCTGGCATTTGAAGGGCCTGTGGTCAGAATGGACCACAGCGTGTCTTCGAAGGTAATGTTTTGTTTTGAACGTCTTGTTGCACGTGTCACACTTGTTAGCGTCTGCGCTGTCTGACCTTTGACCTTCCATTTTGCTGATTATCACTTCTACTGCCGCTTTACTGCTAAACGAATTCAAATAAAAAAGTAAAATTGACTCTATCGCTTTGCTTCCTTCTACCACATTCCAATAAATACCTTCGGAAATTCTGAAGCTCCTTGTCTAAGTAACCAGCGATTATATTTCCAGCGCTCTTGCAAGTTTCCAAACAAGAAAAGTTAGCCTTAAGCTAAATTCTCAATACTTTACTGAGCTATGCTTCTGAAATATTGTGAAGGGAAACTTTTTGCTTCAAGGAAAGTTTCCGACTGAAGGTTAGAATGATTTATATTTGGAAAAAATACCTTTTTGAAATTTTCGGTTAATACAAGTGTACCCTTTAGGGGAAAAACCCTTTTTAGGGTTTTTGGTATTTAGAAAGAATGTAGATTTTTGGTACAAGTTTTCGCCTTCGTTCAGAGACAGAAAGAATATATATATTGTACCCTTTTCTTTAGAGCAGCAGGAAAATGAATTTTCCGAAATTGAATTTAGAAACTTTCTATATCGAAACAATAGATTTTTTTTGCATGGTGCAAAATGAGAAACTTTCACTGCGTTTGGAAATGACGTCGCTTTATCTAATATTTGAGCAAATAGCTTCTATTTATGCCGAATACGTGTACGCATACGTATGTTACGTTGAAACGGCTTCTCTCCGCCGCGCAAGGATAATTTAAATTATTAATCAAATTTCAATCTAATCTAATCTAAATCTAAATCTAATTGTTTTTAAAAATGTTGTTTTAAAAAATAATAAATTGCACATGTCCTCACTGCACAGCCGGTGACATTCATATCCATATTGCAATTCTCATGTATTCTTCATCAGCTTGTTTTAAATGCAACTTTCATCAACAAATAAAAAGACATACAAAAACTTTTTTAAATGACGCCAGTTTGAGTGCAACAAAGAGAATTCCCTCATAATTGAGGAAATGAAAGGAAACAGTGGCAATGCTACTTTTTTTTTGCTTACTTTATGGGAGTGATCTGTCGGTCTGTCTGTTTGAGCTAATACCTTTTAAATCACTCATTTTGTTTGCCAAACTAAAAACATTTAGATATTTAGATTTGTTATATTAGATTTAAGTATTTTTTGTCAAGTCAAAATTGAGGTCTAGGTCAAAGTGACAACAAAAAGACCCTTCAAGGGACCGCACGCACATTTAATTACATAACTTCCTTTCTTTTGTGGACAGCTAAAGCTAAATCAATGTGATTTGTGATTATAAGTAAACTAGCCAAAGAAGCCCGTCTTGAGACGGGTGTAGCCTTAATGGCCTCTTCAAATTTGTAGATTTGAATTTTTACCTTGAAGTATCCTGGCAGCACAGTTTAAATTTGTCATTTTATTGTATTAGCTGTTCATTAAAAATTCACAAGCTTTTCTCCGAATTTATACGTATCACTAACTCAAAATCGCTTAAAACGCTTCCACCACTTTCAAATAGCAGAATCGAGTCACACTTACATATTTAAAAAATATATATTGAGAAGATTCCGGCTTCTCTGATGTAGCGTGTGGTTCAAATGGATCAAAAAATCGTTGTTGGGACAGTGGGATATCGGGGTAGAAATACTGCTGAAGAATCGTCATGCAAACGGTTTCTCTCCAGAATGGACACGATACGCACGAAGACGAAGACCTCTCTTTCGTGTGAATTGGCGTCCACAGTCCCCGCATTGGTATTCTGTAATCGCTGAGTGGCCGCTTCGGTGGTCCTTCAAGGATGAAAGGTGAACGAAGGCCTTTGGGCACTTGAAGGGCCTCTCTTTTGTGTGACGCCTGACGCCCCTTTTGATTTGCAGAATGATCGCAAAATGTGCACTTGAAGGGTCGCTCTTCCGCATGCGTCCTGCTATGAATTTCAAGGGAACTATGTCTGCCAAGTCGTTTCATGCACACCGTGCACTCAAAGGGTTTCTGCTTTGTATGCATCAAAAGATGCCTGTCCAACCTCGTCTGGGACGCTCCTGCGTAGTTGCAAATGCCACACATGAATCGACTTGACTGTGCGTAATCAAATGCCGCTTTAGGTTTCCATTTCTCTTGAACTTGGATCCACATTCTGGACATGTCAGGAGCCTCTCCCCGCTGTGCACCGCGACGTGATCCTTCAAGTTGCCCTTCGTTTTGAAGGCCTTTGGACACTCTTTGCATGTGTAAATCCTGATGTGAGAATGGACTAAGGAGTGAGCATCACCGGTCTTTTTCGTTTTGAACGTCTTATGGCACTGGGCACACTCGTGAGGCTCTTCAGCGAAAACGCATGGTGACCATTGACCTTCCATTTTGCTGATATTCACTTCTACGCCGCTTACTGCTAAATCACTAAATAAATAGACTCAATCGATCCTTATCCTCCAAATTCTACTTTACTTTGAAATTCCGAAGTGCTTAGGACAGGGAATCAGCGATTGTGGTTCCATTGATCTCCCAACTTTCAAACAGGAAAGCTCACACCAGTTAAACCTTCTAAGCCTTGTCTCAACTAAATTATTGTGAAGGGAATTTTTCAGCCTCAGGAAAATTTTTTGATCGATCGCCTAAGGGCGATTTATATTTAGGACAAAAAAGCCTTTTCAGAGTTTTTTCAGAAACAAAGCAACTGCTCCAGGAATTTTTTTTTGAAGTTTTCGCAATTTTTAGAGAAACGGAAAAATTAATTTCATATTTTATGTATGCGCAATTTCATGTCATTTATTTATGAATTTTTTTTATTGCAAATTCATGAATTCACTACTACTACCTGATTCATCTTGTATGTTATGAATGTTCTACTGAAATTAGTAAAACATTGAAATATGAGCACAAAGTCATTTTGCTTAATTGCTTAATATGGAGAAATAAAAAAATATAATACAATTATGCAAATATATTTAATTTATTAGGTAGGGTTAACTACATCAACTGACTAAATGATTATGAAGTGAATTTTGTTTGCCTCAACGAATATTCTTGAATCTTTTTGTAGCTTTAAAGCCTTAATATGATTTATACTTACTTAGATAAAACAACCGCTTGAATACATTTTTGGAAAATAACCTGTTTTTGGATAGTATGTATTGAATTGGAAATTAGTAGAGCAAGAATAAAAAATAAATGGAATTTGTATGCGACAATACACCCTCAAAATTCATGTCATTTAATTCAAAATCGAGATTTCACTTATTTTTACATCTTGGTGTGCTTTGTGTCTCATTAATAAATCAATAGAAAAATAGGATTTATGACATATTTCGCATGCCATTCATATCCAAATTCCAGTCATCACACTGCTTAATGCTTTTTAATATGGTATTTTTAATAAACGTTTTTCTTTTTTCAAATAACGCCATTTTGAGAAAGTTAAACAAATCATCACCGAGGAGAAAGTACACATATTGTAAAAGGGTAGTTAACAGATTGGCTACTTTATAGGAGCGAATTATATGTCTGTCTATCTATTTGTGACATGTAACCTATTGCATAAATTAGATTAAAAGTCTGATTTGAAGGTTTGTCAAAAAAAATTTAATCTTGTGTGTACTGTTCGTGTATATTAGTGGTTAACATTGAGGTTGATTTCAAAGACTGGACATCAAGGCTGTTCAATGGATCTCACATCTACTTTTTTTTCGTTGTAGACTGATATTGCCAAATCAATTTGATTTGTAAATTAAAATTATTGTAAAATTTTTGAGTATTTGTTATTCAAGAGCAAAGTCATTTGGTTGGATGTGTGTGACATGCGCTAATTTGATGTGTACCTTTTCGAAGCCGAACGAAAATTGAGATGCTTGAAATTTTTTGGTTGAAATAAAAATTAGAAGTAAATTTAAACAATTTGGTTAGGTATAAACACACAAAATTAAATAAAAAACTTTCTGCTGAATGTGATGAATTCAGGCCAAGTGAACAAAAAATAAATGCAAAAAGATTTGTTTTATTACCTATAACAACTTTTTTTTAAAAATTTCTACGTATCTATACTATAAAATCGTTCTTCTGTTTGTCCGTCTGTCAGACATCGATGCATGAAAATACTACTAATGCTACAAGCGCCATATTTTACAAGTAAACTAACTTTTAAACAAAATTAAGTTTGAACTTCGCGCTTTTGAGAATGCAATATCCCCTCATAACGGTGAAATTTTGTAAAACCCAGCATGGCACCGATTTGCAGTGTATCGTTTTAATTTGAAAGCACTGTGTAAATTAAATACAAGAGGACTGCTGCTCAGCACCCCTTTACTCCAAATGATTTTTATAATGCCCATCTATGAGAGTGTTTGAAATTCAGTTTTGATTTCTCTCTGTATTTTTCACTCAAAAGTATTTTTTTTTTGTATTAAAAAAGCCAATTTATTTCGAGCTGGGCGAGAAGTAAGGGCTTTGTGGATCATAGATTTCGTGCAACCGCGCACACACAGCGAATAGGGCAAAGTACGGTCATAAAAATAAGACTAGTTACATGTACCTTGGAAGTGGCTTTCGCAGCGCTTCTTCTGGAAGCAACGATTGTCTCCAATACTTTTCCAAAGCAAACGGAAATTCTCATAGAGGAGAAAGGGAAATCAACGAGGAAATGAAATTATGCTCAATTTATAAAATTGCTCATCAGCTAGTTCATAGGATTGAACTGTCAATCTGTCCATCTGCTTACACTACCTCGAACTCGAAACAAACTCGCTCGACTGCTTATTTAAAGAAAAATTTGTTCCTATGAAATATTAAGATAAAATATTAAATGTAAACCTTAGTTTGGTTCATTTTTTTAGTGTGGCACGCGCTACTCCGTTACGTCCGTTTTCAATGGCTTATGTGTGTGTGTGTGTGTTGTTGCATTTAGAATTTTGGTAGGTAACAGATTGACAACCCGACTGGACGCAGGAATTGTAGATTCCAACCACCGTTAAATTACTAGTTGAAGTAATTGCTGATTGACCTTCTGCAAGGTCAAAAGGCGAATTCCTGTTGCTGCTAATCCTCTCCTTTAATTTCTTAGGCTTTCCAATAACATCTCGATTACATGAATTATGCAAATCTAATAATGCAAAATCGTTTTTCTAAACATGCTTGTTTTAGTTTTTCTCCAAATGAACTCGATAGTTTGCAAAACAATATGCAGTACGATTGCTCGAAAGTTTTTGCTCGTGTTAATGCTCATTCGTTAGTGATTTCTTAGAATCTGAAAAACATTTCGCAAGAACGCTCATTTGGTTTTTATTTTCAAAGACTTAGATAAAATAAACCACTTTTACTTGAACTTAAACAAAATTCAGTTCAAGAAACTTTAAATTTAATACAAAGGCTTTAGATTGTTTACTAAATATTTACACAAAAATTGTAATTTGCAAGGGAAATACATTTTCTGCTTCAAGAAAAATTCGACTTACGGCTTAGCGTGATTTATATTTAGGAATATTAAAATCAGAATTTTTTAGGTAGGAAACAATTGTACCTTTGTTGAAGTTTTCGGAGGATTTTTTTTTAATTTTATGCTTTATGTACAGTGAAATTTCATGTTCAAAAAGGTTTGTGAGAACAATGTTCATTATTTGATTAATATTTGTGTTAAGTATGTTCTACTGAAATTAATGAGACATATTGAATCATGACATAATGTAATGTTGCTTTATTGCTTAAAATGCTTATCTGTTGCATGCGTTACAGTTTCTAAAACCTCAAATTTTGCAATTTTGAAGGTTACAAAGAAAAAAAGTAGGGTTACTTATAACAAATTGTGGTGATATGCTGCCTAACATCAAATTGCATCACGTGTGTCATTGCAATTTATGGAAAACCATTTTTTATCGATGTACGAGTTTTTTTATAAGGCATTTTTTAAATTAGCATAAGAAAGGGAAAATTTTATAAACCATTAAAACCAAACAAGCCCGTTTGAAAGCACGTTTTTTTTTTCAAAAATGTAAAACTGTAACTGAAAATTAAAAGTTTTCGTTTTTTTTTTAAACGAAACATGAAACATAAAATTTTCAGAGCTTCCAGTCAAAATTCTCGCGCGAAAGTGTGAAAAGGCTTCTCGTTCTAATGCATCAAAGCACAATGACTTTCAGACTTTCTAAGCGGCTTTTCCGCCAAAATGTCATGCTGCAGGTTGCAGTGAGAGCCAAATCATCCCTCTGAATCGACCTTGACATTCCTCACTTAAAATCTTTGGTCGCTGAGTGGATCCTTCTGTGCTTGGTTAGGTCTGAATGTTTTATGAAGGCCTTTGGACACTGTGGGCAGTTGAAGGGCCTCTCATGTGTGTGCGTTCCGAGGTGGTAGGCTAATGACTTGCTGGTTTTGAACGTCTTTGGGCACATTGTGCATGCGAAGGGACGCTCATCCGTGTGCCCTCTGAAATGGGCGACGAGCGAACTGTGTTGGTCGGCAGCGTAGTCGCAAAATGTGCACTTGAAGGTTCGCTGTTCTGCATGAGTCCTCAAATGAAGCTTCAGAGTGTCGCTGCGTGCAAATTGCTTCCTACACACCGTGCACTCAAACGGCCTTTCGTTTGAATGCATCAAAAGATGCCTGTCCAACCTGGCCTGTGACGCTGCAGCATAGTTGCAAACGACGCACATGAATTCGCTAACTTTACTGTGAGTAATTAAATGCAGCTTCAAGTCTCCATTTGTTTTGAACTTGGATGGGCACTGTGGACATGTCAATAGCCCTTGACCTGTGTGACCTCGCATGTGGATTTTCAGTTGACACTTTACATGAAAGCCCTTTGGACAACATGGGCACTTAAAGGCCTTCATACCACTGTGCAGCGCTGAGTGAATCTTCAAATCGCCATTTCTTTTGAAGGTCTTGTTACAGTCCGGGCATTTGAAGGGTCTGAGGTTAGAATGGACCAAAGAGTGACGTTGAAGGGTAGTTTTTGTTTTGAATTTTTTCTGGCACTTGACACACTCGTAGGGTCCTTCAGCATCTGGGCTGGTTGACCTTTGACCATCCATTTTGCTACTTTTGGCTTGTACACCGCTTTCTGCTTGATAGCTTTACTGCACTATACGCGTCCAAGTTATTGCAAAAACAGTCTCTCGGCCTATAGAAAAATACCAGAATGAGGGCTTAGTTATTTTTATTTAGAAAATATGCCTTTCAAAAAGTATTTTGAACTATAAACAAGAGCACCTTTTTTTGATTTACCGTTGATTTAGAGCAGCAGAAAAAGAACAACATACAATTTTAAGCCGTGCCTACACTCAAATTCTATGCCACTTTTCAAAATCAAAGTTTGTAAGAACACTAATAAGTCGTCAGTAACTGCTCCATACTTAGGTTGCAAATAAATTGTCATAAACCAAACAAGCCCTTAAAATAAAATTATTGAATGTCAATCAATAAAGCTTTTCTGATTGGCTATTCAGAAAAGTGCCGTCATGAAAAATTAAGTGTAAAGCCAAATACACCCGTCCTATGACTTCTGCCCACTTTTTCTAAAACATAATACAAATGATTTTTTATATTGCCCAGGCATAGGAGAGTTTGACTGCAAATGAGCTTTGAAGTACTATCACGACGCGATAACATAATAAGTAACATAAAATTGAGTTAGCCGCCTCCAAATTTTACCATAGCTTGTAAATACCTTGTGAAATTCCAAACGTTTAGTCCGGGTAAGCAGCGATTTTGTTCCCAGCGCTCCTTCAAGTTGAAGAAGGAAAAACGCAACTCAACCTTACGATTCTGACACTTGACTCAACTTGGACCGGAATTTTGTAAAGGAACCTTTCCTGCTTCAAGAAAAGTTGCTGACTTAAGGCTTAGCTTGGTTTATATTTAGGAATAACCTTTGACAGCAATTCAAAAACTATTGTACATTGTATTTTACAAAATTACAACTTAAACTAAAAGAAAACCATTTTCCTTTTAATTTCCAAAATGTTCAGGTCAAGGAGCTCCGAATTAAGTGTTAAGGATCTCGTTTTTTATTTGTTCAAAATATTTACAATTAAAAAAACTACTTAACAATTTATAATTCTTTTTATATGCACAAATTACATTACATTTATACTAATTACATTTGTATTATTATTCGCACTTCCATATAAAATGTATTTATTAAGTTTGTTTATTAAAGCACTAATTAAAGCCTTCACACAATTAATTGTGAAACAAACTGTTTCGAAACAAGTTGTAGCAGAAAATATTGTAAAAATGTGAACAGACAATTTTACAGATTTGAGCCGTTACATCGCTTCGTTTCTTGGTGAATATTCAAATTGTTTTTGTTCTAAAATAAATTTGCGTCACAGTTTTGTGACAAGCTTCTAAAAAAATTTGAAAGCATTTTGAACGCACAAGAAATATTATTTTTTAATTTTTCATCCTTGGTTTACTTAAGAATAAAATAATAATTTCGAAAGTTGTTTTTAATAAGTTAGTCTTTCAAAATAAAGGTTTACGAGCAAGCTTTGCTGCTGTATTTGTGTTACTAACAAACAAGCCCGTCCTATGAAAGAAGAGTTTTACTTTTTATTTCCGAATCTCTCTGTCCCAGAACAGGTTTGTCTGGCTAGTCTTTAGCATGTAAACTTCTTAATGCAAACACAGCCACAAACAAAGGACAAATGGTCGCAAATGGAAATGGTATAAATCTAAGCAAATTGACGTTTTTAAAATTTCAGTAACGTCATATTGCTTAAAGTGTTTCATTGATTGTCTTGTTTTATTCTGGTTGTCTGAAAAGTTTAAGAATATAATTTGCAAAATGTCTGCTTTCTGCAATTTTGCAGGTTTTTGCAAATTATTCATGTAAAAAGTACAATGTTTGAAGTTTACGTAATCTAATAATAACGCAGAATGAAAATCGGAACATTTTCTAAAATAAAATTCCTAAGATTTACATCGCGTAACTGTAAAACTTGTATAATTTTTTGAAAAAAAACTAGCATGATTTTGGTACAAAATCCTCACCTCATTGTGTAAAAATTATTCTTTATTTGAGTGACTTGCCGACATTTTAATTTTTTTCACGAGACTCTGTTTTTATTCATCAAATGCAGTGAGACCGGAGTATGCCAGAGTCAAGCAAAAATTTCAAGACATTTTTAATTATTTCATTTTTATTCTTACTAATTATTAAAGTATTCAAAAATATAATTTCCAACGTATTGTATAGAAATTATTGTATGTTGTACTGTGCAGTGATAATTGAAAATTATATTAAAAAAGTGAAAATTTCAACCCTTGTGGCAGCGACATCACTGACATTGCTTATCCCTCTCCTGATGACGCAACAAATGATTTTTTGTTCTAAATGCGCTTGCGCATTGGTCGCAGTGAAAAGGTTTTTCCTTCAAATGAATTAAAATATGGCGATCCAAATTGGATGTCTGTGAAAACGTCCTATTACAAAACTTGCATGCAAATGGCTTTTCTCCCGAGTGAATACGCGCATGACGAGTGAGGTTGCAATTTTGTCTGAATCGACGTCCACAGTCTTCACATTGATATTCCTTAATGTGAGTTTCTACATGGGCGCTTCTGTGTCGCTTGAAGGAAGAGAGGCGTGTGAAGGCCCTGGGACACTGTGGGCACTTGAAGGTCTTCTCCTGCATGTGCGTTCCCAGGTGGGTTGTCAAAGCGCTTCTTTGTTTGTACGTTCTTGGGCACAGTGCGCATGCATGAGGACGCTCATCCGTGTGCACCCGAAGATGAGAGTGAAGGTCTCCCTTTGTGTTAGAGGAATAGTCGCAAAATGTGCAGAATTGAAGAGTCGCTCTGTCCCATGAATTCTAACATGTGTCTTGAGAGAGCTATCCGAGCAAAACCGCTTTTGACACACTGTACACTCAAAGGGTTTCTGGTTTGTATGTGTAAAAACATGCCGATCTAAGGCCGTATGGGACGCTGCAGCGTAGTTGCAAACGGTGCACATGAATCTGCTCACGCCGCTGTGCGTTACCAAATGCCTTTTCAAGTCTCCTTTTGTTTTGAACCTGGAGCCACATTGCGGACACTGGAGGAGCCCTTGACCTGTGTGACCTCGCATGTGTACTGTCAGTCGATCTTTGTGAAAAAATTTCTTGGAACAACGTGAGCACTTAAAGGGCCTCTCACCACTGTGCAGCGTAACGTGCCTCTTTAATTTCGGATTCGTTTTGAAGGCCTTTGGACATTGTTTGCATTTGAAGGGTCTCGATTCAGAATGAACCAAGAAGTGAGCCTGAAGGTTTGAATTCGTTTTGAAAGTCTTGTGGCACTTGACACACTCGTGAGGTCGTTTAGCGACTGCGCTGGGTGACCCTTGACCTTTCATTTTTGCTGATTTTCACATCTCCGCCGCTTTCTAATAAACCACTTTTTTGAAAATAGACTCAATCAATCCTTTTCCTCCAAATTCTACCTTAATTTGATACTAGTTTGTGAAATTCCGAAGCCCTTAGGACAGGGAATCAGCGATTATGGTTCCAGAGATTTCCCAACTTTCAAAGCAGGAATGCACACCTAAGCTAAACCTTCTAAAACTTGTCTCAACTAAATTATTGTGAAGGGAATTTTTAAGCTTCAGGAAAAATTCCTAAGGGCGATGCATATTTAGGACAAAAAAAAGCCTTTTCAGAGTATTTTGAGACACAAAGCCACTACTCCAAGAAATTTTGTTTTGAAGTTTGAAGTTTTGAAGTCTGAAAAATAAAATTAATATTTCATGGAAGTACGATTTTCACGCCACCTAATCAACCAAATGCAGCACCGCCTTTTGCTCTAAGAGAACGCACTGTATAATTCGTTTCTAACCAGAACAGGAGGATTTTAATCACTGGGTCGGTATGGGACGGCCTTGTTTGTCTAGTCGGCAGCATATTATTTTTGTTTAATCAAAGGCACACTGCTGCGTTGCACTACTTTGCCCACATATTTGACATTTTTAAAGTAAATTTTTGTATTTTAAAAGCCCGTCTACCGGAGCTGCTGGGCGAGGAGTAAGAGTCGAGTGGAAGTTTTTGTGCAACCATTACGCACACACACAGCGAATATGGCAAAGTACGGCCCTAAAAATAATAGAAATACTAAATAACCTTCGGAATTGCTTCCGAAGCGCTTCTCCAGGTAAGCAACGATTTTGTTTCCAGTGCTCTTCGAGAAGTTTCTCAAATGACGCTATTTTGAAAGTGACAGACAGAAGTCTTCATAAAGGAGAAGGTGAAATTAATGAAAAAACGCAGAGCTGCTCAAATTATGAAATTGCTTACGAGCTACTTCATAAGATCGAACTGTTCAGGTGTCCAATTTGCTTACACTACCTTTCGAACGTTTATTTGAAAAAAATATTTAATATTTGTTTTCTAGAGTAAAGTCAAGATCGGAGATGAACCATCAGGGCCCTTCAACAAATCGCACATTTAATTACTTCTCTCTCTGAATATCTATGGCCCAATCAATTTGTTTCTGTGAAATATTAATGTAGTAAAACAATGAAAAGTCTACCATTGTAAATTTTATTTTAATTTTCCCTAGTGTAGCACACGCTACTTCGCTACGTCCGTTTTCAATGGCTTATGCATCGCTTTGTGTATTTTGATAGGCAATTTTGTTGACAACCAGATTCAGCACAGTAATTGAAGATTGAGACAACCATGAAATAATCAGTCGAATCAATTGCTGATCGGCCTCTGCGAGTTCAAAATGTCAAGTGCTGGCCCTCCCCTATAAATTTCCAAGGCTTTTGGACAACATCTCGATTAAATGATATGTACAAAACTATTTAGGCAAAATTGTTCTTTTGAAGCCATGTTTGCATCAAGTTTTTAAAAACACAAAATAAAATTGATATTGTGTACCACTAAATGCAGTATGGTGGGTCAAATGTTTATGCTGGCACTAAAGCGCTTCAGTGTTTTTATAGAATTCGATAACCCTTTCGCTCATTCATTTTTTTATTTTCAAACACGTCAAAATAGCATAAACACCTTCTACCTTAATTTAAACAAAAAACAGGTTCAGGGACTCCATACTCAAGAGCCTTATATCCAAACATTTACATAAATAAAATAAAAACACTAATTAAAGTTTTCAATAATCAAGAGTAAATGAATAATAATAATAAAATAAATGTTGTTAAAATGTCATAACTTTTGGGCGCAATGTTGCTTTGCTTTCTGATGAGCGATCAAATTGTCACTAGTTCTGAATGCGTTCGCAGTAAAAAGGTTTCTTCAAATAAATTAAAACATGGCGATTCATGCTCAATTGGCGTCTAAAACTTCTACCGCAGAATTCTCTCCAGAATGGACACGCGCATGACGAGTAAGATCTCCGTTTCGCTTGAATCCACGTCCGCAGTCTCCGCACTCAAATTCCTTGGTCGCTGAATGGACCCTTCTGTGTATGGTTAAGGCTGTGCGCTGCAAGAAGGCCCTTGGACACTGTGGGCACTTGAAGGGCCTCTCCTGCGTGTGCGTCCCCACGTGGTAGGTAAATGAGCTTTTGTTTTTGAACGTCCTTGGGCACAGTGTACATGCAAAAGGACGCTCATCCGTGTGCCCTCTAAGATGGTAGTTAAGCGCATTCTGTTGGTTGGCAGCGTAGTCGCAAAGTGTGCACTTGAAGGGTCGCTCTTCCGTATGGCCCCTCAAATGGACCTTCAAGCAGTCGCTGCGTGCAAATCGCTTCGTACACACCGTACATTCAAACGGCTTTTCTTTTGTATGTGTAAAAAGATGCTTG
>JAQFYP010001527.1:0-15243 GCA_034694865.1 Bilobella braunerae
ACAGAAAGTTATGATGTTTTCAAGGCCCAAAAAGACTCCAGACCCTTTCCCCTTCATCTCTATGACCCCCTAAATGAACCCCATTTCTTCTTGAGTACAAGACGCTACTGGTTACGTGCGTTTACAACGGTTTATTATAAGTTTTTAATCATAATTAACACAATTAAGAGTCTATTTTGTGCCATTTCAAGGTCATAGTTAGCTTCAACTTACGTAAGAACCCACAACCTCTAAGAGTTAAATCATGTTAATTCAATTTGCTATTTCTGAAAGTTAGAGCCAACTTTTTATGTAAGTTTTAAGCAAAAACCTTAAGTACCCAAACACTACCTAAACCTACAATAAAAGTATTACTATATAGAAAACGCAGTTGGTTGGCTGTGGTGAGCGGTCGTAAGGCATCCTCTTCTCTGACTTTAACATCGCGGGTTCAATTCACACCACCACCATTTTTTTTTTACTGTTTTTTAACAAAATACGCTAATTACATTTTGAAATGAATACTGGTGAATGAATTTTGGTGAATACCATCTAAATCTAAATTTTTAAAGTACCAAATTTTTAATCCAATCAGTAAATCGTGATTAACAATAAAAAATAATTTAACTTTATTTAAGAATTGAATTTTGTTTTGAAAATCATGGCTTATAAATGGTTTAAAGTGCCCTGAAGCTAACTGTGTGTTACTACAAATAGCTCCAAAACAATTCCTAATTAGTTAACTGTGATTAACAGTTAACAACAATTTACTATTGGAAGTTGAGTTTGACATGTAAGTAAGTGGAGTGTACGTTGAAGTTAACAATGAACTCCAAATTGCTTAGAAACAATTCCAAATTAGTAAAATGTGATTAATAATTAACAACAATTAACTTTTGGAAACGTAGTTTTCCATGGTATCGGAGGTCTTTAAGTACGCTAAAACTAAATATGAACTCGAAATAGCATAAAAGCGATTGCTACGTATAGTTAGTCAAATGTGATTTATCAAAAAAAATTAACTTTTGAAAATTGTGTTTTAATACAATTAGGGAATTATTTAACTAAATGAGTTATGCAACTTGAAAGCACTTAGAAATGGTACCGAAAGTATACTACCGTCTCTAACTTCTACCGTTAATTTGTAAGTAAACAATAAAATAATCAAAAACTCACAACCAAGAACAACACGAAAAATATAAGGAAAACTAATCTAAACTTAAACCTAAATAAAAACCTAAAACCTAAAATTTAAACAAAAAAATAAATAACAAGCTAAACAGAAACTAAAACATATATTTGAAAAAAATTCAAACCAGATTTTACTTTAAAGTTTTGTGAAAGTGGGGCTTAAACTTATGGGCACAATTTCTTTAAAAGAGTTTAACTATTTCCAGAATTCAAGAATCAATGATTTTTTTGTTTTCTATTTTCTATGGTTCTACGGTAATTATTATTTTATGTACTTGTATTAATGTTGATTTACCGTACATCAAATACACGAATTTTAAAATTCAATTATAAAATTCAATTATAATTTTTACAATAATGAAGATAAATTCAAGACCAATGATGATGCGGAAAGTCTAGTGTACACCGTACAATCTTTGATCAACAAGTTGAGCTGGGAAGGGAAGGGTGCAGCGGTCATAATTAACCTGAAAAAAGAATACACGGTAAACATTTCAGAAAACTCGGGTAAAATTAATATAAGTTATGATTTATACAGTCATTGCATGAATTCTCCTGTCCTAGCAAGGGTTTGTATGGCCATTATGCTTAATGTAATTATGTTAGTAAGCGTTTTGCAGTTTTAATAATAATAATTTAGACCTTCAGAATGCAATGAAACAATTACTTGCAGCGGCCGGAACTGAACAGGAAGTTGACTATTTAATTCCGTTGAAAGTTCTTGGTAAACAATTTTTTTTTTATTTTATCTATTGCACAATTATTGGATTTGTTACTCTACATAAAATTTTTTATTTATATAAATTTTTATTACAGGAGTTGAAATAATTGAAGTTAAACGATCGAAAGGATTCTTTTCATGCTTTAGTGCGGCGGAACAGTAAAAAGTGCAAAATTAAATTGTATTATATTATATTTATTAAATGTCGTATTTTTATAACCGTACTGGTTTATTAGTCAAAGAGCGGCTGTGCGTGCGTAAAGAGTTTTCTCGCGTGAATTATAAATTTCAAAATAAGAATTCGACTCTTACTAAAATCGACTGGCATTTTTCGTATCAAAAATCAAAAATTGAATCGGGGCAACTAAATTTCCACAAAATCAAAAATTGTATCGGGGCAACTAAATTTCTACAAAATGAAAATATGGGTCGACGTAAGTTAGCAAATTAAGCTCCGTATTAAGACGGATTTGTATTCTAAAAAAATACCTCTAAAATGCCAAGGAAGAAAATTAAAACGGGTAAATTCAGGGTGTCCTGGCTTAAACCAATTATTGATGTATTTTAAATAAGCCAAAGCAAGAAATAGCCGTTAAATCTCCCAAAATTTAGTAAAATGGAAATTTTTTGTACCAAATTCTATTGAAATTTGACCACAGATTTTGACAGACCTGAAACATTTATCGTTCTAAATTTATCGTTTCTGAATAATTAATTGAAGGTTAAACTTGATCTGTGCCGAAACCGAAGGAATATGTTGAGCAGTTCCTGAGATAATCGTTAGGTTCGGACAGACGGACAGAAATGGCGAATTGAGTAGTTTTCGCTTCGCTTCCGCTACTAATAAACCATGGTAAAAATAAAATTTGCCCAGCTCTGTAAGGCAAAATGGGTAAGGTACTGGGTGGCTTTTTGTCATAGCCAGGGATTTGCATTGCACTGAGATGTAGTTTACTAAAGCCATTTCCTATTGGTTCTCTTCGGGTGTTGCTGATTGGCTTATTTTATAAGGGAAATTTTCTGATTGGTCCATTTTCAGAGGAGAGTTGGTGATTGGCTCTCTTCAAACTGTTCATTTGCTGTACTGAAATATTCTACATTTTCGCTAGGATATGCTCTTGTAATTTTTTTTTGATCTATTTATAGTCTATGCCTACTAGCCACTTGTTGCTTTTGCAATTATTTCACTTGCCATCTGAAATGCCATTGCAATTCGCATTGTAAAATATTTCAATTACAATTGTATTTTGTAAAGTTTGATAAACTGCACTAATTAGCTATTTAAACTTTAATTATTAACTAAACTCGAAGTTAATTACAATTAGTTTAATTATTGAGTACTTTCACCTCAACCTATTCTAGAATGCGTTGAGTTTGTAATTTTTTTTTTCAACAAAACGCAATTTTCAAATGCCAATTTGCGTCTATTTTGCAATTTTGCAACTTTTTTCATCACAGTGAAAAATAAAAGGCGCCAGGCAAAGCTTATCACATTGAGTCACATTAGTACAAAACATGCAATTGCATGGTTGTTTACATCAGTTCGCTGTTAACTAAACATTTAAAGTTAATGGAGCATTTAATTGTCAATTAAAGTTAACTTTGATCCAATTAGCCTCAGGTACCCTGTCACTTCTTAATTGTAATTAAAAGTTAATTAGACTGGAGATGTCAATGGTTGTTGATCCGCCGCGGCGCCGCCGTGGGCGCCCTGCTGCGATAGCCAACGACTCCGATAACGCCAAACAGCTGCGACAGTACTTGCGTCAAGAAGTGGAGCTGCTGCGTCGCAAGCGTACGCAAGAGGCGGAGTTTGTCAAGTTGAGCCGTTTGACGCACGATGAGGTAAATAACCTTACTAAAGTTAACCTGGAATGTAAATTGTTAACCTAAGCCGTTAAGCCGTTAAGTAATTGGCTTGATAAAGGTAAACTCTTTTTTCATATTTGATGTAGATGTTGCACCATCTGAACACAGTTACCGACGGTGGGCCTGAGGCAGAGGTCGGGAAGTTTTCGTTCATCATGAAATGGCTCCGAGCCGATAAGCCGAATCTAGCCGTTTACCTCCCTCGGCTCCTAAACGGCATTGACTTGGCCACGGTCTTTGACACCGATCCAGGTGTTTTAGACGCCGAATTCGAAACTGACGGAGCAGGACTCTTGGCCGATAACGTCGAGTACCAGAAGTTGTACATTAGGATGCTCAAGTCCAAACGGCTTGACGAGGGATCTGAAGCAGAGGGTCCGAGCCGTTTGGTCACTAAGCCGGTAAGCTCTGGTCAGGTGTCAAACGGCTCTAAAGCGATCAAGACTGATATACGCCAAACGGCTCATAAACATAATAATGCTATCAAACGGCTCAAATCAAAGTCGACAGACATGTTGCTCCGCAAAAAAGTGAAGCGGCCAGCCGCTTACAGCCCGTCGCCGACTGGTTGTAAGGTTCAGAATAGTCTGCGCGAATTGCGTTCGGCTCGTCGAGTCAACCCGAAGTATGCCGAGTCGTCCAGCGAACACTCTTCCAGCTCCAGTGACACTGGAAGCGTTAAGCGCAAGCGGCCAGGGCCAAGCCGAAGCCGTTCGCCACCGATTCGGCCTCAATCGGCTCGTAAGGATGTGGGATCCGGGCCGAGCTACATTTATCGGCGCGGGATCGGGATTGTGGACGTGCCGCCGAATCGGCCCCAATTGGCTCGTAAGGATGTGGGATCCGGGCCGAGCTACATTTATCGGCGCGGGATCGGAATTGTTGACGTGCCGCCGAATCGGCCCCAATTGGCTCGTAAGGATGTAGGATCCGGACCGAGATACACTTATCGGCGCGGAATTGTAGCCGTGCCGCCGAATCGGCCCCAATTGGCTCGTAAGGATGTAGGATCCGGACCGAGATACACTTATCGGCGCGGGAACACTGCCGGAACTGTAGCCGTGCCGCCGACTCGGCCTCAATCGGCTCGTAAGGATGTGGGATCCGGGCCGAGGCACACTTATCGGCGCGGGAAATCTCCCGATATTGTAGCCGTGCCGCCGACTCGGCCTCAGTCGGCTCGTAAGCATTTGGGATCCGGGCCAAGTTCCACTAATCGGCGCGAAAATACCGCCACTGTTTTGGCCGTGCGACCAATCCTCTCCGTCGCTGCTAACGGCTGTGCCGATACCGCTAACGGCGAAACCACCACAACCACCAAACCGCTTGAGCCGTTTCCAGCCGGTTTAGCTCAAGCGGATTCGGCTAATCGACTCCACATTCCGACCGGCGACACCACCGAATACAGCAGCAGTGATAGCGAGAATGGTGAAACGGCTCAGGATTGGCCAAGCCGTTATGTCCAGAAGGCAGATGCGAGCCATGTTGATCACGATGAATCGGCTAATCGACCGAGCCTTAATGGTAAGAGTGATAGTGAAGCTGCCGTCCGTGCCGATGCCGATGCCGAAGCCAAAAAAGATGAAACGGCTAATGGGCCGGGACTTAATAGTGTAGCTGCGGGCCGAGCCGAAACCGAAAACGATGAAACGGCTAATCGGCCGAGTGTGATTTACTCCCTTCAGGAATCTACAAACCGTTTTTTGTTCGGGTACGACTGGAAGGTAAAAAATAGTTTTTTTTTTAAATTCAACCTGTTTTAAAACTTCGTCGAGTTTTTTCAACCAGAAAAAAAAATTTGAAAAAAAAATTCATTTAACATTTTTTGAATTTTGTTAAACATTAAAAAACCAGAAAACTTAAACATTATTATATTGTGTCAACTAAAAGATATTCTTTTCTTTTTTAACATTTTTCTAAAAACTTTTTTTTTAGAGCAAATCGGCATCTGCGGTATACGAATTTGTGAGTCCGCGCGAGTTTTCGTCGACGATACAAATCGGCCACGAGTTCTATGACTTGGGCGGCGAGCCGATTGTGGATTATAGAAATTTGGAAGATGATAAAGATGTTGATTTGGAGTATGATAAGCAATTTGATAGGAATATAATCGGCGGCTCGGACGTTGTCGAAATTTTTCGGCTCGGTGATAATCGGCAGTTTAAACACGCTCGCTTCGGCCCGCCGATGCTGCAGATGCGCAAAGAGTTCTGCGCCGCTCTCGTTGACAACTATCTATATGTCGTAAGTATTCTTGTAACCAAAAAAAAAATTACAAAAAAACTTTTTTTTTAAAATGAAATTTAAAAAAAAAAAGAAAAACTTTTTTGAAAAGTGAAAATAAACTTTTTTGAATTTTTTTTGTTTTGTTTTTGTTCTTGTTTTTGTTTTTAGATTGGCGGCTGTTTCAAACATGATTCAATCAACTATTGCGAGCGCCTCGACATTTCCGATCAATCCGCTCAATGGGAGAAAATTAGTTTCATGCGCAATCCACGAGGCGCCTTCGGCGCAGCTGTTATTGGCCAGAAAATCTACGTGGTGAGTGCCTTCACTTCCCTTTTAGCCAAACCGGCCCGTCCACAGACAGTTGGGCGCCATTGCGGCGCATTGTATTTGCGCCGCGGCGCGCGCCTCCGCATTTGGCTATAAACCATTTTACGATTTCGTTATTTGGTGCTTTAGGTGGGTGGCCTTTCCGACTCTCACTTGAGCACCGTGGAGGTGTACGATGCCGCTCCGGAGGTGGAGCTAGAGGCGGAGTGGCGCACCGCGGCGCCGTTGAGCGCCGCGCGCGCTCGGCACGGCCTCGTCGAATTGCGCGGAAAGTTGTACGCCGTGGGCGGAGAAAACCGCCGGAGCGCCAGCGGCGGTATCGACACTGGAGAGGTGTACGATCCTGCCTGTAACAAGTGGGTTTCACTTCCTCGCATGCACCACGCACGGCGCAGTTTCGGTAAGCTCACAATTGTTTAAACTTGTTTACATAAATGTTTGTTTAAATTTGTTTATATAAATGTTTGTTTAGAATTGTTTACAAAATGTTTATTATGTTCACAGGTCTCCGTATCGTTGATGGGCGGATCTGGGCCATTGGCGGGACAAACTCCCCCCTCATTCGACCAATAGAAACGCTTGATCCGAGGGAGGGGGCGTGGCAACTGTTGCCAGAGCAACCCACCTTCCACCGCGGCGCAGCCTTCGACAACACACTAATGCTCAACATGGCGGATGAGGCATAAGTGCATCATATGTTTATATGGAACATATGCTTTGTGCCAGGCCACACCTCCGTCCAAGATTTGTAATGTAGAAAGTAGAACATTTTTTTTTACCTTTTTGTGGAACATATGTATATGTTGTGACATTCCGTTATTTTTTTTTATTCTATTTGACAGTCGCGCTAATTACCCCAGTTTTGACATTACCTAACATATGCTAGTTACCCTTATGCTAATATCGTCTCTGAAAAAATACGCTGGAGTATTTGAGGAAGTTTAGTAGTGTCGAGGCAGGTGTAGGCCTTACCAGGCGGCAACTGCATCTTTAGCCTGAAATTGCAAAACAGTCAACATATGTTACATAATCAAATTCCCATGCTGTGCTACTGCTAGATAATGAAATTGTCATGTTGTGCTACTGCTAGATAGTTGTACTAGATAATGAAATTGCCAAATTGCCATGTGCTTGATAATCAAATTGGTCAACAAGTTGTAGTCATTAAATTAATCAACTTGTCTCAATAATATTTATATAAGCCAAAGAGGACCGTCCAACATGTTTTTGTGTACAACATATGTTCTTGGCTAGAACATATGTTTCCGTGTTAGCTTACCTCTCTGCCTGATCTCCGAGTGAGCCAATAAAGATGGCGAATGCCTTGACGTCGTCGTTTGAGTTGAGTATTTTTGAGAGTTCCTTTGGCGGTATGCCGTAGCGCTCGAGGTTGGCGTCGGAGAGCATGATCACAAATGACTCGTCGAAGTCGTCGAGGTTGGTGGCCATGACTTTGATGGCTTCGTCGGTCGCCTCGAGCGTGTTGTCGCCTGAGGCGCAGAACTGGCTGTGGAGGTGCATGAGGCGCAGGACGTCGAGGCGCTCCTTGTTGTCCTTGGGCTCTTTCCCCCGCTCAACGATGGGCAACTTGTAGTCATCACCCGAGTGCCCAACTATGTCATACTGAAACATCTCCTCAAACCCGTCGAAACCCTCCATCACCATCAAGGCGCACTGCAGCATACGGTCGAGGCGCCGGTCATAGCCGTTGAAACTGAGACATGCATGAAAAGTTTACTCATTATCAAATGTAGACGCACATTAAGCATGCATGATGTGCATGATCGTGCATAATGTGTATAATCATGCATAATGTGCATGATCATGCACGTCATGCATGATCATGCATAATCTGTATAAATATGCATAGTGTGCATGATCAAGCAACCATGCATAATGCTAAAGCATAATGGCTAGGATCATGCACAATGTGTATAATCATGCATAATGTGCATGATGATGCATAATGTGCATGATGATGAATAATGTGCATGATGATGCATAATATGCATGATGAAGATGATGAATAATGTGCGTGCATGATGATGCATAATGTGCATGATGCACATGCTCATGCACAATGTGTATCACCATGCATAATAGGCATGATCATACATTGGAAATGGTCATGCAAAATGCAAGTGGTAATGCAAAGTACACATTATCATGCATACGGGATGAGGGTGAGCATGCATAAGGCACATGAATTCATGTGCAACTTACCGATACATTGAGCCAGAGACGTCTACAACGAGCATGAGGCGCTTGGGCTTTTGCTGGGGATCTCCAGGCTCTGGATTCTCGTCTTGCCGTCGCCTATAAATGTTCTTTTCTCCAACAACACCTGTTGTAGCAAAACAATTGTTTTGTACATTTTTGTACTATTTTGGTACGATAAATGTACATCGTACACATTAATGTACCACATTAATGTTAATGTACAGTGTAATCATTTGATGTACCGCTTAACATTAAATTTGAATCACCTTCAATTATTTTGGTGTCGTCCAATTCCCCCGACGTTTGATGCCGCACCCACTTGCGCTCCTTGGCCTTGGCCTGCAGGGAGCTTAAAATCACGCGCAAGGCGCCGATCTACAAATTGATGTAATTGGCTTAATTACCTGTAATTACCAACCTAATTACTGAGTAATTACTGGCCACAATTGCTAATTGCATTTACATTACCTGCGGCCTAATTGGCCCCAAAAACTCTTCATAAACGTTTCCCTCATATTTGCTCATCTTGATTTCATGCAACTTCTCTTCAAATGCCTTTTGCGCCATTGCACGCGCCATGCGCCGCGCCTCGGGCGAAAGCGCCTGCTTGACTTCATCCGAAACCTTTTTTTTTTTTTAAAAAAAAACTCCAAAAAGTTAAAAAGTTAAACTTTTGTTTGAAATTTTTTTTTCAACTTTAAAAAAAAATTGAAATTTCAGTTTTTTTTTTCGACCCAGTATTGTTTTACCTGGAAGACAGGGTTGCCTGAGTCGAGTCGATAAGGGCCCCCCACCCCACCCAGGCCGGCAGTGTCCCTCCCCCCGGATCCACCCGCCCAAGTGTTCCCACCCACATGCGGTGCACCACTCGCATCCACCTTCCCGTGCTTGGGACCCTTGAAGTCCGAGGGGTCAAAGGTCTTGTCAGACATGCGCAAAGGGTCCAAGTGCCCCCGACCCTTTAATTGGGGTAATTCCGAAATGGGCACCCGGATGACTTCCAGTGCACTGGAAAAGCAAGAAAAGTGAAAACAGAGAGATAAGATGGACAAGATAAGATAAGCAGATAAGATAAAAGAGATAAGATTTTATCTCAAAGTTAAGGGTTACCCTACCCTTCGTCAGTGTATCTCTTCCGCAGGAGGATCCCTTCTGAAGGTTCCAATTTGTACTTCTTGAGGGCCCTCCGCACGGTTTTCCGCAGTTCGTTGTTGTAGACGTCAAAGTCAAAGACGTTGTCGATAGCCTCTGCGAGACTGTCACGTGGGTACTTTTGTAGATGTTTGACAATGTTGACAGCCTCCCGAGTTGAGTAGGGATAGGAAATTGTACCTTGTAAACAAGTGTTAAACATTGTAAACATAAGTATAAACAATTTTTTAATGAATTGTTTACACATACCTTCGTCTGCGAGCGCACGGAGGTCGCCGAAGGCGCGCGAGATGCGCTCGAGCGTCTCTGACGGAATGTCTGGAGCATACTGCTTGAGCAGAGCCATCTCCGACTCGAAGCTCGGATTGTCAATGGCATGGACGCTGAAGAGGTCACCTGAAATGTCACGTGATAAAATGATAATAAGATAATCTGACAAATGATAAGTGCATTGTAAGATATATTGGCTTGAAGCATCCTTATGCATGATCATGCTTGGTGCACGATTTTCGGAATAATTATTTTAGAAGACTTAGAAAACTATGCATGATGCATTTATCAAACCATGCATGATGGATGATTACACATGATGCATGATCATGCACAACTACACATGGTTACCAATTATATGTGAGTGATTAGTTTTGAAGACGCATGACTATGCATGACACATGATGCATCCTATATATGTGAATATGCATGATGTGTGATTAATTGAACTGACCTAGGACGGAGAAGAAATCGTTTCCTAAAAATGGGAATCCAGGACGATTTGCCAAAACGAACATGCGGAATTCGGGATGAAGAGGAATGATTTTCGAGAGTTGTGCGGCGTCTAAATTTTTGTAATGCGCCTCAAACACGGAATTCGGCACAATGCGCCGTCCATCTGACAGTATCATTTCGCCGCGTTCTGCTAAAGTCTGAAAAAATCGAATAATTTAAAACAGACTATTTTTCAAAAAAAAAAAAAAAAAAATCTTAAAAATTCTTTCAGAAAATCTACTTTCAGAATCGACGTCACATGCGTCGGCGCCTTGTCAACTTCATCAATTATAATCACGTGACCTTCACGCGCCGCTAGCACCAACGGCGAGTCCTCAAAGGAAACGACGCCATCCACCACTCTCTGCTGCAGCGTCAAGGCTTGTACAGTTGTATCTCTGTAACGTACATGTTTTTGTACAATTAAAAAATAAATTTTAAAAATTAAAAAAAAAATTGTTAAAAATTAATTTTTTTAAAAAGCTTGTTTAAAAAATGATTTGAAAAACTCGTTTTTTACCTATGAAGTTGGATGTACTCTCTTGGACGATTGAGAAGAAAAAGGAGTTGATCAACTAATCTGGAGTGAGAAAAAAGTTTTTGAATTTTCAATTTCTCCTTTTTTTCTTCAAAATTTCGAACTTTTTTTTCATTAAAAAAAACGTACTTGTTCTTTCCAACACCCTGATTTCCAACAAGGAGTAAATGCTGGCCGAGTATGTAGTCGCGCAGGAGCTCTTCAAGAGCCGCGACATGCTGCTGGATGTTGTAGAAGAGCAGTTGAGGAACTTTTGATTTGAATTCCGAATCCCGCCAAATTTCGGCGCGCGTGTTTCCGATTTTTAAAATTTTCCCGCCATTTTCAAATTCGATGTTTTTTGAAAGTCCCGCTGAAGCGTCAACTGCAGTCGGTGTGATTCCCGCCTCTTTCATGGTGCTCTCTAACTCTTGCTTATTCAATTGCGGCAAAAACCTGGGAGTAAAAATGAACAAAACCTTACAATTTTCTAACTTAATGGTGTACGCTGCAGTCCTCTGAGCGAGGGTTGCCGGTTCGAGTCCTAGCACCGGCGTGTTGTTTTTACTTTTTTTTTTGTTAAAAATTGTGCAAAAACATTACCTTGATAAGCATGCGCGTGAAATCTCTTCAAATGGACCTTGCGTCGAATCAATTGCGCTAAATTTTTCGGTGCGTTGAGCGATCCGTATTAACTGCCTCGTTGACAGGCTTGACGCCAGCGACTTTTTGGAACTTTCTTTTGAGTCACGGAGAGAGCGCGCCGTTTTCAAAATCTTTTGCATATCCCTTCCAGTGGAGCCTTTTGAGCACTGTTCAAAAATTTGAAAAAGCGTTTTCAAAAAAAAATTCATTTTTTTTTTTTTTTAAACAACATTTTTACACCCTTACAAATGCCTCTATCACGTCCAGCTCCTCTTCTAAACTCAGCTGTGGTAATTGGTGGTAGAAAAACAAGCTGAGCATTTCGGGTGAGAGCCACTGCTTTGCGCCTTTACCGCCTCCAACATGCGGCGGCGCAGCGCTCGCCACGACGTAAAAATTAGGATGCACACGATACACTCTCATTTCATTTTGAAGCGCCTCATCGCTGTAGCCGAATTGCGCCTTGAGCGCATCGTAGCGATCCCACCGCAGCAGCCGAGAGCCATCATGCAGCTGCAACTCACGATCTTGCACCAACCTGAAATCAAAATTAAAACGACCTTAATACAAAACAAACAAAATTATAAACGAAACAAATATTATAAACAAATTGTTTCAAATTAGCAAGAAAAAAAACATGGTGCAAAAACGGGGTGAAGATTCGAACCCACGCCCACATATTTCTATGGCAGAGCCCTGCACCAACTGCCTAAAGAACTAAAAGTAAAGACAACTCCAGGAAACTTTTTGTAACGATGGATAGCGAAACACACTTTCTACATTTATAGATGAACACACACACACACAACACACATTTACACAGAACACACACACACACACACAACTATATGTGTTAAAATTACCATTTTTATTGATTACAATGTTTTGTACAACTTACCTGTGCACGATTGCGAGTGTACTCGAGTGGAGCTGATCAATACCGTCCAAAACGGCTAATTTCCCTTCGAGAGCTGCCTGTACAAGTGGTGAATTGATCCAGATTGTATCTCCCTCCTCATTGGTCGAGCGCTGCTGGAGCAAGTCCCGGGCAGTCATGTCCTACATAAAACATCATGTATGAATGCATGAATCATGCGCACTGGCTTCTATTGCATGATTCATGTACTCATGCCTGGACTCATGTAGGAGTTAATTACGGGCCAATCATGTTGATGCAGGATTCGTGTTCTTACGCATGAGACATGTGTTGATGCATGAATCATGTGTTCATGTATGAATCATGTGTTCATGCATGAATCATGCGTTCATGCATAAATCATGTATTTGCACATGTCGCATGTAGTAGATAAGAGTTTATATCAATCGTATTTGAGTGCGCAAATCATGTTTAAGAATGATCATGTCGCCTATGCATGAATAATGTGTTCATGCATGAATCATGCATACTTACTTTGTATAGCACAATCGGTTCAACTTTTGAGCCCAGGATGTCAGCAAATCTAGAGATGAGGACACTTTTTCCAGAACCACGATTTCCAATAAGGCAGACATCTCTTCCAATAGCACGTGACTCTAACATTTCTTGTAGCACGACCTCTTGCGACGGAATTGAAACGTATTTGGCATAGCTGGGCACCGGCGTAGCAGGTTTCGGTAATTTTTTGCCCGGCTTTGGATGACGCTCATTTCTGAATCCACTCTTTTTCAGAATTTCATCCACCGAGGCCACCTCTGCCCCGCCCTTGGCGTCTGCCCCACCCTGACCCTCCTTCGACTTCTCCAATAGCAACTCATAAGGGTAGAGTCGGAGGAGGAGACGGTACAGCGACGTATCAGGATAACTGTTCTGAAAATAGAACATGATTCCGTACATACATACGTTGATCAAGCTCATAAAAAAAAGAATAGCGGTACAAGGAATCGAACTCGCGCCTCCACTCCACCATTCCATAGTTCAATACCATGTAGTTTTAGTACAACTTGCGCAAAAAATGATTCCAATAGAAAAGTACCTTGCAAACCCCACCCATTCAATTAAAGTCTATCTAATTACAATGAAACAAGTTTTTTAACACGATTTTTCCTGCATGTATAAAATTGAACAGCTCAAAAAAAAGTTAAAAAAAAAGTAGAGGTAAGTATCGAACTCGCGCCCATGACATATGCACTACGAAACCTTGACCACTTGGCTTAAAACTTGAAATAGGCACATTTTAGTAAGTTATTAACTTACCAGAAGGCGAGCGGCGTCGTACAAGTTCTCAAGGGGGAAATGCGGTAGGGAAATGGCCCATGGATTGTCTTCAGAATCACGAAAATCTGGGTCATTTGACCATACAACTGAATATGCAAAATTTACAAGCGTCGCTAATTTTGAAGCGGGTGCATTCGGATTCAGCGATTTGAGTCTCAGGAGCATTTCCTAAGAAATGAAATTTTGAAAATTTGAAAAATTCAGATTTTGAAATTTTGGAAAAAATGTAGCCTTACTTCCGTCGTGAGGGGCACTATGCTCCGCCCCTGAAAGCGGGAGCGCAGGGGCGGGTCAAGGGGGTTTCCTTTAAAAAAAGGCACGGGAAGGCCCAGGGCAACCACTCGAAAGTCTTCATGCACTCGAACCAACTTCCACTTCTCCAGCGTTTCTCCTCCATGCTCCTGTGCGAAACATATGTTGAGCATGTAACAACACAAGAAACATATGTTAAGAATTTCAAATTTTTTTTCTTAAATCAAATTGGTACACAAAAATGTTGTTTAAGTGACACTAAAAAGTGTGGAGTAGGAAGGAGTACGTTTCATGTTCAACATGTTGAGCATGTTGGTGATAAAAATGTTGAGCATTTTGCATTTTTAACATGAAAAATGTTAAGGTTCCTTATCCATACACCCGAAAATGTTGAGTATATGTTGCATTTTGCACATGAAAAATGTTCGAGTAGTCAATTAAAAACGCAAATTGCTAATATACTGAATTATTTAGTGTGTAAAAATGTCTGCGTTACTTTGAGTAATTTGTCGTATCTCTCTGCACCAATTAAATGACGTCCATCTTCGAGGTGCATCTCTCTATTTTCAAGGAGGTTGTTGAGGAGCGGGAGGACGTTACGCTCCGCCTTTTCGATTCCCTCGATTATCAGCAGCCTCCCTTCAGTCGCCGCTCGCACAGCAGTCTGTGCAGAATAGGCAAAATTTTAAAATTCAAAATTTTTAAAAAGTTTATCGAAAAAAATTTCTAAAAAAAAGTTTTTGCAAATTTTTTTTTCAAAACCTGATCAAAATATGTAGCCGTTTTGCCAATGACTTCCCTCCTCTGCTTCAAGTCCGCCTCAGTCGTGTCCCTTGACAACGACACAAACTCGATTTCTCTGCTCGTGAGCTCTGCGAAGGCCAAGGCCAAGTGCCTGCGTGAAGGCCCTGGAGGACCCACCAAAAACACGTCCTGCGCCAACAGGTCCTTCTTGAGGATCCACTGCAGGTGGCCCAACTCCGTCTGCGTGAAGGCCTTGTCATCTAAATGTAATTAAAGGTAATTACAATTTTAATTACACGTAATTACAATTTTTACATCTTATTCCAATTTTTATTACGCGTATTATTGTAGGCAAACACTCTGAAGACCTATTGGTTTATTTTCTTAACATGGGCCTTATGGCAGGGTGTTGTACAC
>JAQFYP010001528.1:0-15239 GCA_034694865.1 Bilobella braunerae
ATAGTAACGGCGGGAATATTGTTACTACGGAAAGCTATTAGCAAGCAAGCGTCGCGAAGCGTCGCGATACAGCTAGTCATCTATAATATATGACAAAAAGAAAAAAATCATTGTTGGAGTTTTGCGATTGTGCAAGTTTTTAATTGAGTTTTTTTTTCAAATGCGGATTTAAGATTTAACTATTTCAGGATGCTTAAAATTAAATTGTAACAATTGTAATTTTTAATCCACAAATAAACAAAATCCAAATATTTGTTTCTACCAAAGAAAACTAGGTGGCTGTGGTTTGAATTGGTCTTCATAATAACAAGCCCAAGTAACACATTATTTCAACAACAGAGCTTCGTAATTCACAGTTATTGACATTTACTATTAATGTCGGTGACGAGTTGTCTAGTGGTTAGAGAGTTTGTTTCACTCAAATATTCAGCCTGAGCACGAGGGTTCAAATCCCCAATAAGAAGCAACCAATTTCTGCTATTGGTTTTCAGGTTAAGGTATTGCAAAACCTCTGACTTTGTGTATGCCCGTATCTTTGTGATTAGGCTGCACAATCATAAGACATGGAAATGATCCGATAACGTTTTCCAGTACCCAACGGAAAAATACCATAAGACTACCCTCATCTGGATACATGTGTGCGAATGAGTCCTTCCTACCATATCCGTAACCATTCCCTTACAGCCGCTAAGTGGGAATTGCTTGAAAAACGCTTGCATGGAGTAGAAAGTTGCAGTGTAAGAAAAAAAAGTTACAAGCAAAAATCTTGTTTTTAGATACTCAAACAAATTCTTCAGAACTAATTTCAAATTGAATGAAGATTTCAAAAAACTAATTGGTCTTAATTATATAAAATCGAATCATAAACTAAAACTATTAGACTAATATAGACTATAATCATTAATTGTTCCTGACTTCTTGTTAAAATTAAGCAATGTTCGTGTATTTTCTAAATATCCCTGAAAACTCGTTCAACTAATTGAGATGTCAACAAATAGCTTTGCTTGAAAATAAATCTTAAAGTAAAACTTTTGGTATAAACCCACCCCATACAACGGGTTTTGACAACCTTCTATGCAACGGAGTATGAGTGTTTCCGGGCCACAACGCATACAAATGTGTGACTCCGCGTCGACTGCCTATGTTTGACAAATGCATACCCTTAATATTTAAAACAAATTTTGATTCACTTTCAGTACGTAGTGATTGTCTTGTATCATATCTATAAAATCCATTACAAAAAGGCACGTTATTTGACATTCCCGCGGAGCGGATGATCAACATCAAAGGAAGGGTAGGGATGTGGTAGGGTTTAGGACTCATTAGCATAGATGTTGTTATCAAGCAGGCACAATAGACAATCCGTAACATTCCGCTGTTTTGCGGGCCTAAAGCACAAAGGCCGAATCCATAAATTCTATTATTGAAATCTGCAATTGCCTTTTTGGAAAAAGGTTGAATTCTTATCCTAGTGACTGGACAATTATTCAGTAGCTGTCGGTGTGCTTATTAACAAAATCAATGACAACTAGTTAAACAATTAGCGTGTTAATGTTTTATTTTTTGCTTTCCTATCGATGTTGCCAAATCTAAACAATTAGATGCTGTCAATTGTTTCTCTCCCGGCGCTTCCTCCGATTGAATATATTCTTTTCAACTTGGGCACGTAAACTGCGCTAGATGCGTGTAGTCCTACAGGCAAATTACGCACCGCTAAAGACTCATACGTTTGGTCGGTCACGTTGATTTGGGCAAATGCAAGGTCTTGATTGGGTTCCAATGGCTTTCCACCCACAATATAAATGATCCCTTCCTCTTTGTCAGTAACTACGGCGTATTGTGTAATTGCGAGTGGTATACGCACTGGAAACAACTCAACGCTACCTCCCACTGGATCATACGTCCAAATCTTCTGTGTTGAATTCATAAATGCGAAGGGCGATGCATCGAAAATGTAGATTGTGCCATCGAGTTCGGTAGCAACGGTTATGTCTGGCCGAACGAGGGGAGGAAAATTGGCTACCTGAATGGAAACGATTCTTTAGATTTAGAATTA
Source organism: Bilobella braunerae (assembly GCA_034694865.1). Lineage (NCBI taxonomy): Eukaryota > Metazoa > Arthropoda > Collembola > Poduromorpha > Neanuridae > Bilobella > Bilobella braunerae. Next base: position 2,057 of record JAQFYP010001528.1, read on the forward strand.
ACTTTAATTTAATTAGCTTTAAATTTAGTGATTGGGACATGATTAATCAGTTTATCTAACTAAACGTTCTGTAAAACCTCATTTTGGAATTTTGTGATCCTATTAATATAGTTTAAGTACAGGGTGTTTACCGAAGGCCGGATAAATTCATTATTTATTTTTGCGATTGATGTTGTTATTAGTGCCGACATCTAGTGGCGCTCACTTTTTATCCAAGGCGGCAAAAATTTAAATATTTCAAATCAGCATTTTGAGTTACCTCTGAAATTGACTCAAGAGCTAATATTTGAAGGGCTCTCATCTAATTCATCACCATTCTATTAGCCGTCCATTCAATTTAAATTGAGGATGATCGTTCCTAGGCAACTTAAGGGTCCCATCTTCCCCAATTCTCACTCACACCATCTCACAACACATGCCCGCATTTGGACAAACTGAACACAAAAAATCCGTGTTCAAAAAATAAGGCTTATGCCAAAAAGCGTTTTAGATTTCAAACGTTTAAATCAAATTACATACCACGAGATATAAATCTTTTGCTTCCGTTTTTTTTACTGAAAAAATGCTCTGTACAAATGAGTGCGCCTTGTTACTCACCTACGATATAAATTTTGAGTGACACATTGTGGTATCGTTTGAAATTCGACTTCGCACTGTAAATTTTACTTGCATCACCCCAGCGGGAACGTCCCATTCAAGACTCTTCGCACATGGCGGGTCCGCCTCAACGTACCTGAGTATCCACGGTTTTTATGACACCGCGGCTCATCCAATTTTCATCAAAGGGGGTCATAATTTTCATAAAAAAAAGTCAATTAGCAGCGTTACCTGTAGCAGTCCATGTTGTCTGTGGCTGCGGAATAATGATGTGCGTCTTTGAAACGGTTGGAACAGAGAACGGAGCACTGTGAATACTGTTTTGGAAACAGTTTTTGAAATACTTACCGTATCCGTGGCCAACTGTGTGCCGGCAATGCTCTGGAAGACGGCTGAGCCCACGGTGTTGTTGCAACGGTCTTTACACGGACCGTAACCGTTGCGCAAAAGCCACTCGCTTTTGTCAATACACTGCTTCCCATCCGGAGCGACTTTTGGAACTCCGTTTCAGTGCCCTTCTTAGGCTTCCCGAAAACCAACCGTCAAAGGTGCAGATCGTTTCACAAAGAAGCATAGTGCGAAATTAATATCAATTGTGCGACACGAGACGAAATTCCAGTTTGTCATGGACAAAATTTGAACGTCCTTCTCATCAGTATCGAGTCACAAAACGCCCGAAAGAAGGACCTGCCAACAATGGACCGCCCAACAGCTCTCCAAATAGTACACTATATTGCCTACAACCAATCGGAACCAAGTATTTGGATCTACTTCGAAGCTCCCTGCGTAACTGCCGCTGAGCTACAAAACTCTGATCGCCTAAACTAATGATAAGGCTGCTCGAAATTTGTCCATTGGATTTTGAATTCGAGAGAGGGACTCGAAGTTGGGATAACAAGGCCATGAAGCAGTATCTCTCGGGTTCTAAGTGGCTGGCCTTCATACGCGGTGAAAGGTTTTGGGGTCAAAAGGTCATATCCACAGTCTCTGATTATGGTTTTAACAAATTCAAACAGACATTGGCACAGGAACTCATATCGCCGGAAGCTACAAACTTTTTGCAACATCGGGCTCCTTTAATTTTATGACTTGTGACTGTATGCACAAATTTATTTCCTTCGACTCGTTTAGTGCTAAATTTTCAGTCGAATTCTGGATTGCCTTAGCCATCACACTCCCCGTTCTTTTATTTACATTTTGGCTAACTTTTTATATAGAGAACATTTGTAAAGCCTCGGCGCTGGAGATATTGGTTTGTGCAATATTGGAAAAAGTTGTAAATTTTTTAAAGCAAAACGCAAATTTGAAGAGAACTCGCTTTGAAGCTCTTTGTGATGTCAACTCTCCTTGTGGCTCTTATACTGACAAATGTATATTGCTCAAAGTTAACAAACGAATTGACAATATGAAAAGGCTTTAGAAAATAGATAATGCATTAGAGCATAACTATAAAGTACTTGTTGAACTTCCAGTATTACGCAGGGAAGTCAAAGACTTCTAAGAGAAACTTACTGCATTCAAATTTAAGTGACTCAAAAGTAAAACTTAAAATCTTAAAGAAAGTAACACTACGACAAAATTTACCAAGAGTACTTTATACAAGCCTTACATCGCCAAAACTAAGTTTTTACTCTACACAACGTTTGAACTGAACATTTTTGCCAACTACTCTTTCGAGGCAGAACTGCTCCACTCTGACTATGATCTAAATCTTAACTGACTAATGAAAAATTCAATCTCAAGGAACTGTACGTATCTCTTCAACACAGTAATAGTAATGTTACACTGTGAAGAGTCGATGCATTTTGCAAAGGCGTGGGCTATGGTCGCGTTTTGAGATAGGAAAACGGTAAAAATATAGTATTGGGGCATAGCCCAAATTTTGACTCCATATATTTTGTTAGACTAATTTAAGGTCGCTGAGTTCGAATCTGAAATTAAATTTGTGCGGTTTCTTCAAACAAAAAAGTTATAAATTTTTGAAGATGTTAATTTTCCATGCCAAGTGCAATGGAATTATCACCAGGCTCAACCCATGGGAAATTTTGCTCGAGACAAAAAATGAGTGAAACCAAAGCCCTTCCGTCTTCGCAAAGGTTTAGAGAGACACTTTAATTTTTATTTAGTGTTTAAAAGGCTGTGGACGCCACTTTTGCAATATTTTATCTTTATTTATTCCATGACTATTCAAAATTTTCTTATCCAAGGGCCCTTCCTATAAATTAGAGTGGTTCTAAAAAAAATCTTATTAAAAAGAACACTCTATTTACAAAAACTGTTGTTTGAAAAATATTGCCCAAAACTTGATTAATCAGGCCAAAATTACAAGGTTTCAATCCCGTTTTATGTAGGTATTGGCGTCGGTTAGACAAATCTCTGAAATATCTGTAAGAGAAGAAATTTTTTAAAAAAACTAGTTGACAAGGAATCTTACTTCTGAGAAAGTTTGGTCTATTTAAGTTAAAGAAGTGAACAAATTGGAAGTTAATTAATTCTCATTACAACGTCAATTAATTACAACATTGTTAATAACAATTACGCTTACCTTATATAAAAACCCTTTGTGCGTCCGCGCTCAAAACTTTAATAACACATCTTCTTGGCCAAATGGGTAAGGCTTCTCCTTTAAATGCTAATTTGTAAATTTTCCTCTCTATGGCCTTTCCTAATTACTGCTATGACTTCCATGTAACTTTAAATATCTTACTCGCATTACTAGTTAGCGAGGTTGTCCTAGTAGGTTAGGACTTCTGGCTTTCTCCACTAGCCATCCTGAGCACGGGGGTTCAAATCCCCCAATCAGCCACTAAAAAGTCTTAGCTATTGGCTTTCCCCTTAAAGGAATAGCTCTGACTGTTTATGTATTTGTGATTAGACATTACACAGTCAGAGAATAGGGAAATTTCCCGATAGGTTTCACAATAGCCTTGTCAGAATTGAGAAGACGATTCTCATTTGCATACAATTATGCTAATGAGTCCTTATCCTTTCATATCCCTACCCACTCCTTTGCATGTTGACCAGCCGCTCAGCGGGCATGTCCAATAACGTTTTTTTTTATTTAACCGCATTACTGAAATCCTTTACCATATTATAATTTCAGTTTTATTGGAGGAAAATGTAAGCGTGTAGCACAACATCAGAATTTATAAAGCACCTTTTGCTTAGGAAATGACTGGAGATTGTGAGAAACCAAACTCCATCGTATACACGTACGACATGCACTATATGGATTTTAGAAATCCAAGGCAATTCACCGTGACCCTAAACATGAAAACAATGCCGGTGATTGCTTTGCAACCCAAGGTCACCAATTTCAGAGCGGTGCTCCTGCATATTTAGTGTGTAACTGTACGAGTATAGGAAAGCGCATAGATAGATCGCAAGATCTGTCCAAAAACAACACAATAAAAGTTACAAGAAATCGGTTGTTCGTAATTACAGTGCACTACGGTTCAGAGACGGGTCACTTTTAAGCCGTTCTTAACGCTGAAAACGGATATCTGAAATATGATGTATTGGTTGACGATAATCTGATAGATGCATAAGGAGTTTTATAGCAGCAACTTCAATCTTATTCAACTAACTTGAAATGACCTAAATTCAACAATAGAGCAACGGACGTATTTATTATTTGAAGCAAATGTTCAATCTTAGCAAACAGTAGATCACTAAGAAGCAAACGTTTCCTCCCTATCGGAACTCTCAACTTCCACAATTTCCAACGCAGGTTCAAAGAGGTAAAACTCGCTTGCCTGGAGTATCTGAGCCTTCAGCTCGTCGCCCAACATTTTAACATGGACATCTTGTTTCTTAGTGAAGATGTCGAGCAATGCTTCTCGTTTATTGGTCCCTTCCTCCATGGTCCACACTTCTCTCGAACTCCATTTCTCGATAGTTAGACTTCCACGCTTTCTCAATAATCCAGCTTTCGTAGATGGGCATTTCAAGAAAGTTAATCTCCGTCTTATGATAGGTTTGTTTTGCTAGTTCTAAAAACGTTGGCAGTGAATAAGACATGCTTGGGCATATTGGGTCAGGGCTAACTTGGTTTTCTATTGTACTCCCTCAGTAAGCCGCAGCGTGTAAGTGTGAGTAATTTAGTTTTTAAACAGCTCGTTTCCTAACTGGTAGACTATGACCTGATAGATGCATTAAGGAGTTTTATAGCAGGTAATTCAAACTTATTCAACTAATCTTGTACTTAAAATGACCTTAATTCAACAATAGATAGAGCAACAGAGGTTTTATTTGAAGCAAATGTTCAATCTTAGCAAACAGCGGACCGTTAACAAACAATCGCTTACTCACTATCGGAACTCTCAACTTCCACAATTTCCAACGCAGGTTCAAAGAGGTAAAACTCGCTTGCCTGGAGTCTCTGAGCCTTCAGCTCGTCGCCCGACATTTCAACATCGACATCTTGTTTTTTAGTGAAGATGTCGAGCAATACTCCACGTTTATTGGTCCCTTCCTCTATGGTCCACACTTCTCTCGAACTCCATTCCTCGATAGTGAGACTTCCACGCTCAACTATAACCATCTTAGTGTCTTTTCCATCGACCCTATGGCGCAAACATTTGTTAATTTGTGGTTTGCTAAATAACATATTTTAGGACGTGACCGTCTGCATGACTTGTAAACAAATATACGATCTATAGGCATATAAGTTTTGATTACGCATAATTAACACAGCCGGTATAATAGACATGTTTTAAAGGGAATACTTGATTATTTACAATGGACATTGTGAGGTTACTTGGAAAAGGCAGCAGTGGCAAAAAAAATACAACACTTGTGGTATTATGTTAGAAATACTATTTATGTTTGGAAAAATAGTTTACTTACCAAGCTTGAATGACACGACCCTTTAAATCTTCATCGGGTTTTTCCTTTCTGCCATTCTGGCTTGCGTCTTTTTGAAATATTCCTACAGATAATTCTCCAACTCTCCCGAACGCCTTGGATTAAATTCAAAACAAAATCAGTCAAATAGAGTAGATAGCTTAAGTGCTTTGAGTTAATGAATAATATTGCATACTCCGTTAGGCGTTAGGAGTACACAATTTTTCAACAGAAAGAGGGGTTGTTTCTTGTAATTGGGATCTAGAATTTTTCCATCTTCACTGTAAGAATAGTAGAAGTCGTAGTCATCAAAATTAGATATACTGTTTCTTTGCAAGAATGTTTCCATTACTGCATTGGATACTGCAAAGCCGTGTTTCTCTTTTTCGCTAGAGTAGAAAATTTAAGCTTGTTAGGTTTGTACACAAATTTAATTCAATCTTAAAGTTATTTAAATCAATTATTTACCCGCTAGTTAGAGCGATGGTATCTACTACCATGAGGAAATCCAGGACCACTGCTGTATCTTTATTGGTGACTTGAAGCAATTTCGTGTTTTTCAAACCCTTCAAAATTAGTTAGGTACTAGACATTAGTTTGTGTCATACTTTTCTTCTAAACCTGATTTTATTGGGAAAAGTTTAAATAGGCTTATGTGTAGTGTATTATATTTTCATATATTTGTACACATCTTTTAGAAATAAAAATTCTCTACAAGAATAATAGTCGAAGAATAATTGTTCCTATTGTCAAATATGAAATATACCTGTAGATTCTCAGTTTCAATTTCAAAATGTTGGTTTTTGAATAATAACAAGAAAAATGCCTTTATTCCATTTCGGCGTTGGAAATTTACCATAATGAATTTGCATACCCTAACTAACCCAAACCAAAAAATCTAGTCGTCAATTTAAAACCATTGCTTTTAGAATATTGTTTTAATATTTAACTGAATCTCGCAATGTTGATTCCGGTCAAGCTATGCTCAACTGCAATTGGGTTAGCTAAAGGAAAAAATTATATGCATACGCCTTTTCAATGTTTAAATTAAAAATACGATGTACATGCAAATTTACTAATCTTCTTGTGTAAAATTAGGAAGGACAATATTAAGATTTATATAAATGACTTTTATGCTTCCTCGGTGTTAAGACAATGACGTTTGGCAAATAAATACATTTTTAAATCTAGGATAAATTTTACACTTTAACACATGCAAATATAAAGGTATGATGACTCTAGTATAAGTTATTAGCACAGGTTACCTCAAGATTCTTGTTTGCCGTCGCACAAGTTAATACAAGCAGAGAAACTGTACTGAATGCAACTGAATAATTGAAATGAAACATTTCAGCAGTACGTGGTTGGCTCAGTATGGCGGGTAGTACGAGAGCAGTGCGAGGTAGTGGAATATTTTTTATTTTGAACGCTCGGTTTTTATCTAAATTTTAGGCGTTATAATATTTATAAAGAGTAAGCAAATTTGAGAAGGATTTGTTTTTCTTTGTAATTCTCTATATTAGTAGTTTACAAATACTAAGCAGGCCTTTACTTAGGTGGTCATCACAATTGTCATTACCGGTAGTACAAATTTAAATCAGAAATTAATGTACTCTTTAACGCCCAAAAGTTGTTACTCAGGTTCTTGTCGCTAACTATTCTGTTTGTGACAATAACACGTTTTTCAATTGCTAACGGGTCACTAAACGGTGAAATACGTATAGAACAACAAATTTAAAGGTGAACTTTGTTATAAAGAGTTACTCGAAGCTCGGATGCATCCTGGAAATATGATGAATAATGTTATATACGGTCGAGTTGGTCTAGTGGTTAGAAAAAAAAGGGACTTGCCAAGACACTGATTTTGTTTATGTCAGTATTTGTGTGGTTAGGTTGAACAATCAGAAGATGTAGAAAAGATCCATAACTGCTTTCAGTTTGAAACTAATGCTAAAAACAGCAATTATTTGGATACATGTGTATTAATGGGTTCTTCCTACCGTATACCTACCTTCTACTTTACATGTTGACCAACCGTAAAGCAGCAACGTCAAATGGCACCTTTTTTTTCGTTCGGTTACATTAACAGAAATTTCTTTCAACAAACTCAACAAAGTTTTGGTTACCTATTAATATAATGAGTTTTTGTCAGTTTCTTAATCATAACATTAATTCTAATCACCTTATTAATTAATAATAATTTAATTAATAAAAATTTCTTAGCTCACATCTAATAAAAATATTGTTTTTTCAAATAAAATCGAAGTTTTTGTTACAAAAACATTAATGTTGGCGGTATTTTGCTTTTAGAAACTTGAAAAATATCATTAAAGCTAGAAGAATTTAATATTTTCAAATTTCCTAGTTTTGACAAACAATTATTCCTAATTACTATAACACTTGGCGAGCTGGTCTAGTGGTTAGAGGGTCTGCCTCTCTCCACTACCCAGCCTGAGAAATAGGGTTTAAATCTCCCGGTCAGCCACAAAAGTCTTTAGACTTGTGGTTAGGTTGAACAAGAAGAAATAGAAAATATCCGTAAGAGCTTCCAGTCGCTTGGAGTTAATCCTAAAACAACCACTATTTGGATACATGTGTATTAATGAGTCCTTCCTACCAAATACCTACCCTCTACTTTATAAGTTGACCAGCCGCAAAGGAGGAACGTCAAATAGAACATCTCATATTCTTTCGAATACATTAACAGAAAATGCTTGCAACAAACTCAGCGAAGGTGTTGTTTGCTATTAATATAATGAGTAGTTGGCAATTTCTTAAACATAATAATAATCAATTTACTAATTAAGAAAAGTAGTAATCAAAGTAATAAAAATTCTTTACCTCACGTCTAATAAGAATATTGTTTTTCCTCCCTTTTTGGACTGGGCCCGTAAAACAGCGTAATGTTACAAATGGTCTGTTGTGGCCGTTTGATGACAACACCTATGCTAATGAGCTCCTTCCGTACCATATCCCTACCCTCTCCTTTACATGTTGACATTGCCCTTGCCTGACACTTAAATATCGAGTCCACAAAAACCATGTCCACATAACTTTGAAATTTAAATTGAATTTTAAACCCATGTTCTCAGACTGGCTAGTGGAGAAAGACAGAAGCTCTTAACCACTAACAAACTCGGCCGACGTTTCGGACAATATACAAATTTGTTTTTAAACATTTGTAAATAATTTCCAATATTCCCTCCTTATTACCAGCCGTGGCAGATTGTTTTTAGGATTTAGTGAATTCAAAACAGTTTTCCCTAACTTGAGTGTATTTTTTTCTAGCAATGCCTGAGTGACGACTATGTTTTCTCAATTTTCAAACATGTTTTGATTAAGCAGTATATTATATTTTCAGGCAAGAAAAATGATATTGAGAAAAGAGGCTAAGGCTAACAAAACCACCAAAAACCTTGGTATTATTAGATAACCAGCTAAACTAATTACTTTTTTCTTATGATTTCTTGAAAATTTAAAAAATTAGGTACTAGTAATAAAATAGAATTTTTTTTCTTTCGATTACATTAACAAAAACTGCTTACAACAAACTCACTGTTTGTATTTGCCATTAATATAATTAGTGTTTGGCAATTTCTTAAACATAATAATAAATTTATTAATTAATAATAATAATCGAAGTAATAGAAATTCTTTAGCTCACATCTAATAAATTTTTTTTTTCAAATGAAACCGAAGTTGTTATTACAGAAAAAATTATGTTGTCAGTATTTTGTTTTTGGAAACTAAAACATATTTTATATTATAAAATAATATCATTAAAACTAGAAGAATTTGTTATTCGCAAATTTTCAAGTTTCGACAAACAATTATTCACAACTACTATAGGATTTGGACGAGCTGGTCTAGTGGTTAGAGGTTCTGTGTTTCTCCTCTAGTCAGCCTGAGAACGGAGGTACGAGTCCCCCGATAAGCCACAAAAAAGTCTTTAGTCTAGTGGTTTCCCCTTGCCTCTGACTGTGTATGCCCGTATCTACGCTATTAGATATGGAATAGTTAGAGGATATGGAAACTACAGGATGGGTTTTCCAATAGCCTTGATTGATAGAGGTAATCCTAAACAAGGACCTCATTTACATAAAGTCATCTGAGCATGGCGAACCATGTCCACATCACTTTGAAGTTCTGTAAGGACACTATCAGAAAAGATAAAGGAGCGAGTGGCTTTGCATGTAGAAGGAAGGACTCATTATCATGAAAGTATGCAAATGGGGGTTGTCTTTAAGACTACTGCGAAACTAAGAAAACTTATCAGGTAATTTTCGTATCCTGTTTCCGTGAATGCCTAATCACGGAGATAAGAGCATACACAAAGTCAGAGGCAAGATAATTAAGCATTTGTAAACAATTTCCAATATTCCCTGCTCATTATTAGCCGTGGCAAATTGTTTTCAAGATTTAGTGAATTCAAAACAGTTTTCCCTAGCTTGAGTGTATTTTCGCTAGCAATGCCTAAGTGACGACAGCATCTGTTTTCTCAATTTTCCAACATGTTTTGATTTAGCAGTGAATTATATTTTCAGGCAAGAAAAAAGACATCGAGAGAAGAGGCTAAGGATTTAACAAAACCACCAAACCTTGGTATTGTTAGATGACCAGTTAAACTAATTACTTTTTTTTATGATTTCTAGAAAACTTAAAATATTAGGTACTAGTAACCAAACAGTTTATTTTAAAAGAGCGGCTAACAAGGGAGACTACCATACTGTCGGTCGACCCTGGGTACGTGATGCATTCCGACCTTTAGTTTGGACCCTTTTGACCCAATTTTGACAATAATTTGTCTGCAAGACTCACAAACGTATTTGGCGGAAGAGTTTGAAATTTTTAAAATTCTAAGGTTTTCAAAGAGGGGACCGTTGGAATCCTGAAATTCTCCACGTAAGTTTTCAGAAGAATTTTTATTTTTAACAGAAAAAGGTCTACACGAAGAGGCTTAGCGATTGAAGTTAATGATAGGGCTTTAGAACGTTTTCCCTTCAATACTGTAGATATCTGTTATTACAACCCGTGATACAGTCAACCCACAGCATACATACTAGCATACGTGTCTATTGAATTGGTGTAACTAAACACATTTATCAAAGTCGTCAAACAAAAGCAACGGGACTTATGCGACGTTACGATAACCGCCGTCAACTGTGTTCATGCTCAATTCCTTGCGCTCTAAAATTATTTTCAGAAATCAAGCCTTCATATGCAACTGTTTGTCAACAATGAGAACCCTTATGGGAATTTGCATAGAGAATTTAAGGTTTCCAATAGTTCCCTCTTGAAAATACTTGAAATTTCCAAATTTCAAACTCTCCCGCCAAATAAGTTTAAAAGTCTTGCAGACAAAATATAGTCAAAAATGGGTCAAAATGGTCCAAACTAAAGGTCGGAATGCTTCACGTACCCAGGGTCGACCGACAGTAAGGTAGTCTCCCTTGTAAGTGTAGAACCATCCGTTGGTTCCAACCTAACCTGCAGCCAACTAGGTGTCGCTTAGGTAAAAGTGGTTTACAATTTGATAATTTCGAAAAAATTCTAAACTAAGACCTGGGCTTGGTTGTTGGGCTTGGTGTCGCCTCTGTAGGAGTTTGTTTTCTAACCCATTTGTGTTGTTTGTAATTACCGGAAATTTTTTGAATTAAAATCATACAATATAAAATTGAAGTGTTTCTTCAATAAATTTATAATATCCATACTATCTGACAAAAAGACAAAAAAATCACTATTGGAATTTTGCAATTGCTAAAGTTTTTAATTGAGTTTTTAACAAATTTTTCCAAACGCTTAATTAAGATTTAACTATTTTAAGATGCTTAAAATTAAATGTAATTGTAATTTTTAACCTAAAAATAAGGAAATTGAGAATATTTGTTCCGACCAAAGAAAACTAGGTGGCTGTGGTTTTGATTGTTCTTCATAATAGAGTAACTATTTCCAAAACCGGTAAACGACAGACGTCATCACAATTTCAAAAAATTATGAAACTCTAAGCCGTACTTGCCCTCAAGTACCTTTACTAAAATTTTACTCCCATGTGACCAATTGACCCCCCTTTCGGGGGGTAGGGGGGGCTAAAGTCGGAAAAATTGCTTTATTTGGAATCGATTATCTCCGAAACGGGTTGACCGATTTGGGCAAATTTGGTGTTAAAATGATCATTAGACGAATCCTAAAGTCGTTTTTATAGTTATATCGCTAAGGGTGCAGGTATCCTTACAAGGGGCCATCAACCAAAACCCTATCTTGGACTCTGTTTGTAAAGAGAATTTTAAGACTTGAAAAGTTAAGTTCAGTGTGAATTTTATCTCAAACTATAGAAAATCTTTATGTCGTTTAAAGAACACCTCAACATTTTATAAGTCAAAGCACAAATAATTTATAAGCTTCAAAATAACACTCACAATGGACCAATGATAGTGCACACATGCCAATCTGCGCCATTACTAACACATTACTTTTTTTAATAATTTTCAAGTTTATAAATTTTATGTCCAATGATTTATAAAAAAAAGTTTAGGGGCCCTTAAGGGCATCATGATTTTCTATAGCTTGAGATGAAATTCACTCTGAACTTATTTCATAAACTCCTAAAAATCTCTGCAGAAACAGAGTCCCAAATAGTGTTTTAGGTGATGGCCCCTTGTAAAGGTACCTATACCCTTACCGACATAATTTAAAAACGACTTTAGGAATCGTCTAATGATCATTTTAACACCAAATTTGATCAAATCGGTCAACGCGTTTCGGAGATAATCGTTTCCAAATATAGCGATTTTTTCGACTTTAGCCCCCCCCCCCTACCCCCGAAAGGGGGGTCAAGGGGTCAAATGGAAGTCGTTTTTGGTTACCTCTCCTAAAGGTCAACAATTGAACACAATATGGTTGATAACTATTTCCATGATGACGAATGGCCTAAATCAAATTTACAGGTTTTGAAAATAGTTCCTCAATAACAAGCACAAGTAAAACATTATTTCAACAACAGAGCTTCCAAGTGCACAGTTATTGCCATTTACCGTTAATGTCTGTGACTAGTTGTCTAGTGGATAGAAAGTCTGTTTCACTCAAATAGAACGAGGGTTCAAAACCCATAAGTCGCAACAAGTTTTTGTTATTGGTTTTCTCCTTACGGAATTTCATAGCCTCTGACCTTATCTTTGTGACATCACAAATGCACAATCAGGACATAGGAATGATCCGATAAGGTTTCCTAGTATCCTTGTGAGAATTCAGAAGACTACCCTTATTTGCACGCAGGCGTTTCCGTTTTGTTTTGTCTCATCGAGGAAAGTGAAACGAAACGTATAACCTGGAAACGGATACGAAACGAGTATTTTTTCTTGAAATTGGAAATCTCATTAGCGCGTACACTTGGCACTTAGAATCGAATTTTCGTGCATAGTATACACGAAACGTTAAAAAAATCAATAGTCATGATTTATAATTAGAATTACCCATTTAATAATAAATCATCTATTCAGATGGAAATTTATTAATTAAATTAACATTTCGCTTAAAACCTTCACAATTACAATCGGATCAATAATTTGATAAAGTAAATTTAGAATCTGGGTACACAACACTATTTTTAAAGCGTCTACTTATTATCACATTTGCAGTAGAATGCGTTTTCCTATTTTTTTTTAAGGGAGATACAGGGAAATGTGTCTGTTCCAGCCTTTCAAGTGCTCGTAATAAAGTCAGGCTTAACGATTTTTAACCGAAT
>JAQFYP010001529.1:0-15235 GCA_034694865.1 Bilobella braunerae
GAACGGGAAAGGCCAGCGCTGGCAGTCAACGAGGTCGTTGTCATTTCAGTCGGGAATTCTCGTCAAATTAGGAAAGTGAACTCATTCAAACTTAAAACCAATTAATTGATTATCCACTCTCGTTCACATTCAAAGTTTATTGATATATGACCTGTACATATTAAAAACAAAACGGTGCGTGACAGTTATTGAATTTTTCCGTTTTTTGGTACTTCAACACGTAACGCCCCTGCCAACAGTAAGTTTGTTAAGTTAATGATACATAAAAGTTACCGATAGCAGAGGCGTTACCTGTAGCTGCGTCACCATTGTTATCCAGGGGCGCAGACGTCTTACTAAAATCTGAAACAGACAAGATTCAATTCCGATTTTTCTGTGATCTTTTTTCTAGCAATATATTTTATAATCAAATGATGACTAGCCAAGCAAGTGGGTCTTGGTTTCAAGAAAGCAAGTTTCTAGAAATTTTGTCTGCACTTTAACATATTCAAACAATAGATGCTTGAAATTGCATGTGGGCCTTTACCTGTACTAATTTCCTAGGACATGCTTGATTGGCTATTGAATACTAGAAATACTATGCCGTTTCTTACCGGATACTTAGGGAATCATAACGACTCAACGGAACGCTCGTTTCAATTGGAGGCTTACTATTTTCCCGATTTGAAGCTTCAGCTAGAAATACATTGCAATTTTGAAAATTGGTAAAGGGATCGATGCTTGAAGAGGCAAAGAACCCAATGTATGAATATATCAAAAACATAACTCTCTCATTGCTCATTTTATTTTTACAAGCTTTCTTTATGAAGCTAATAGCGTAACTTGATACAAAACGAATGACTGGACAACTGGACTGGACTGTTGTTCTAATTCAATAATTTTGGATTTTGGAGACCTGTGAGCAATATGAAAAAGCACGAAAGTAAGCAATGTTGAAACACTCAAAATCGGCCTGCAGAAAACATGCACAAAGTGCGAATATAATTTCTTTCATAATCACTTAATTACCTCCGCTTCCCATCTATGCAGCATAGCCTTAAGAGCATAATATTTGTTTCAACAATTCTGCCAAAGAACAAAGTGTTCATAGCTATTACTATTTTATTTAGATGGTTTCATAAACTCCTATTTGATACGTAAGATTGCTATTTATTTATCGCCAGATCATTTAAAAATATTACTTTTTCTGAATACTGTCTACTAATACTAAAACTAATTGAACCTAGAAAATTGATGATATTCACAATAATTAAGCTGATTATAATAAAAATCCTTAATTTATTTGAAAGATTTAGATAAATTTTACGAATGCATGATTGAAAGTGGGAACTTTAAGATTGACCTAAAATCTAAATTGTAGCAGGTATTATACTAGCCAAACAGCATTAAATCCCAAAGAATGATGTGATTTGTTTTGAAATGTCAATGATTCAGTGCTCCTTCTAGTACTGTGCTTTACAATGCAATTTGTGTTAACAGTCCCGAACACAATACCTATTTTTATTGCATGTGCAAATAGTTAGTTGTAGCTTTTTCGGTTATCCAGATAGTTAGGTTCTGCCAACATGTTTGCGTCAACACATTTTCGACGCTTTAAAAATCCTCCCGATCAATACAAAACGACGTTTGTTACTGTAGTCAAAATTTTTCGGAATATAATTTTGGCTAAAGATGTAACAATGTCTGCTAAAACAGAACCAGAAAAATATTAGCGCTAACCAGAAATGAATGGCTTGTGTGTGTGAGTGGTATAAACAGTTAAGCAAAAGAGCAACTAAGCATTAAATTGACCTTGCTTTTTTGTACTTGTTATTTTGATAATAATCGGAATGAAAAATCGACTAAAATCTTGTATGAACATATCCGCCTCTGTCCCAGTGCATCAGTGACATGCTCCAAGCTTTCGAATATGGCAACATTGGGTTCTTGGGGTTCAAATTTGGTGACGGCGATGGGTTCTTTTCCATAATTTCAACATACAAGTCTACTAAAGATGATTTTTTTTTCATGACAATAATTGTCTCACGGCACAATAGTAGCTCATTACAAGCGGAATTAGAACTAAAATCCAAGCTGGTATAAATTTTGTTACTTGAAAGTGATTGTAGAGTTATGTTGTCCGTTTTCTCACTCTTGATGCTTCGTCGTGTAAACGACGAGCTATGAATGAATTGAGCCAGAAATGTATCGGCACAAGTCAGATTCCTTAAATTATAGAAAATTTTCCTCCTATCCATGTCAACCGAGTTTCAGTTGGGTTAACACATTTTCCGAGAAACCTAAAATTTGTCAAAAACTACCAAATTGTGTAATTGTATGTTGTGTGAAGGCTAGGCAAGGCCTTCCTTGCCTCGGCCTTACTGGCATGAAAAAGACACCTTGCGGCGTGAGACGATGACCTTTCGAGGGCTCCTTGGCCCTTAAAATGAGAGTTTATTGAACCCAAAAACACTACAGCCTACCAAACCAAACTAAACTACTTAACTAAACCAAAAGGGTTCATGTCCCGACGAAAACTAAGAGAGCCTTAAGGTAAGGTCCTTTCTAGGGCCTACGCCTTTCCAGGCGCTGTGCACATTCCTGGCACTTAAGCATTTCCAGGCCTTAAGGGACAAAGGGGAAGTTGGCCGCTGACCTGAGGAGATGACGGGTGTCCAAGGACTTCCAGGTCATGTGGCCAAGGCGAGAGCCAGAGTTCTTCTGCGGTTTTTTCGCTTGTCTCTGCTCCTTCTGCACAGGGCTTACTACACCGACCAACACTTATGGGCACTCGCCTTATATTCTTAATTACTTATTAACTAATTGACCTTAATTAACTAAAAAAGGAGGATCATATCCTCACAGTTGACACAGCGGCCAGGACAACGCAGTTATTCTTTTGAGTGTAAAATAGCTTTCTGACTTTGTCCAGCGGAATATAATCTTCTTTCTCTCCGTATAAAAAAATTCGCTAAGTTTTAGATGAGAAAGATAATGAAATTGTCTGTAGTGTTGTAACTCTATTGAATAAGTTTTAATTGTAGAAAAGAAAAGTTAAATTACCACGCCAAACCCCATACTAAATCATGTACAAAACAAAAAACACAATGTAATTTTTAACTGAGTTTAGTATTGTAACGACTCAACAAAACACTCGTGTCAACTCTGTGCACTGATATCACGAATGGAATTACTTGTTAGGATTATGTTAAAATTTTGGAAATTTATGAAGATTTCACAACTCAAAACAGCTGCTTTAATGCTACAAGACAACAAAAACAAAGCTAAATTAGCGCTCATTATAGGTTCTAGTTATTAAAACTGCGTACATCAATTCTCAGTTTTTGTAACATAAGTGCTAAATAATTTAACGAGCCGTATTAATTACTTAAACTCTAACTTATTCCAACAAATATAATATCAAAAGCAAAGTAAGGTTTCAATTCAATAATGCTCCTGTGAAGACCTGTTCCAGTAATTAAAGTCTCAAAAAATGTACAGTAAGTTATTTATAATGTATGAATTCATACAACAGTAATGCTTTTTTTTGTATGCAATTTGTTGTTGTTTTTCAAAATAATTTTTCTAATTTAGCGTAATGAATAATTTACGGTTCGTAAACTTTGTGTAATAGCCCACATCCTCAAAGCAATCATGGTATTGTTCTTAACCACTTATGTCATTTATTGTTCAAAATCAATTTCCAAATTCTTATCTAAACTGTCTCCATGCTGAAAGCCCAATTTTATTAATGATGATCCGGCACGTGTAAAAAAAGTCCACTATCTATGCAACCAAATATTTAAGAATATTCATAACGTAATATACCGTAAATTTTTTAATAAAAGCCGGTCTTGAATAAAAACCGGTCTCGAATAGAAGCCGGGTCTGACGGCTTGAAAATTGAATATAAGCCGGTCTTGAATAGAAGCCGGGTCCAAAATAGAAGCCGGGTCATAATACGGTAACTGTCTAAGAGGTATTTTTTGTTTGAGCTGGATAAGTCACAAATGACTAAAGCAACAGTTTTCAGTTCAGTTGGTATTAAAATAGGTCTATTTCATATTCTTTCGGATAAATTAAAGCTTGAACTTGTAAGGAAATAGCTGCAATTCCCGACAAATATACAAAATGCGCTATAACAATTCAGTAAATTTATTTTGGTTTTTGTGCTTCGAACATATTAGCCGGTCTCGAATAAAAACCGGCCTTGAATAGAAGCCGGGTCTCGTGATTCGAAAATTGGATATAAACCCGGGCTTATATTCAAAGATTTACGGTAATACAGAGTCTAGTCTGCAGATTTGACTTTAGTTGTTATGGTAGTTTAATTTTGTTCTAATTCGACTAGTACGTTTATAATTTTCGATAAACTTAATTATCCTTATGTAATTAACCTTTATTGTAATTTTATGAAAATTAAGTTAAGGTTAATCAAATTAATTTTGCTTACACAAAAAATCTTAATGGTACCACAGATACTTTAACGTAACTTTAAATTTCAAAATTTTTAGGGTGATGGTCATGATTTAAAAAAAAATAATATGCAATCACTGTTGTATAAATTTTAAAGTGTCACGGCAGGAGCTTTTCGTTTCATTATAAATCAAAGGGACAGGCTAACCTTTTTGAAATTTTATTCTAGGTAAGTAATTGGGGTTTTCATTAGTTGCCAAATTAATTAAATAGTCTCTTTCCCCTAAAACATTGCTCGAAAAAAATATTTTACAGAATATTAGCACTAAAAGTTTACACTATACTTATGTTCTTCTTGTGCCTAATATTTTCGAAGCATTATCTAGTTTCAATGATATAGCGTAGCACAAAATTCTAATAAAATTCTAAAATTCGAAATTCTAAATTGAATTTGACTTCGTTACCAACTCATTACCAATTTAAAACAATTTTTAAGCAATTTTAGAGCCCTTGAAAAGCCCATTGTTGCGGATACACGACACCTGGGGGATCATCTTTTCCCTTTCTCACTAGCTTTTTGCCACTTTTGGTTTGTTCAAAAATGGTCACGTGATAGGGGTGGCCACGTCCCTTCTCCACGTCACTTTTTTACTTGTCTTTGAGTAGTGTAGCGAGACACCAGCCAGAATCCGGACACTCTTTTTTTGTCATCATTTAATTAATTAACTTAAGTCAATCGTGGTATCCGCAAACTCGGGTCTTCCCATCGCCTGTCATCCAGGGTTTGCCAATATCTTAGTGAACGTTATAAACTTCTATCCAAGCGTTGACAGTTAACCTAAGTGTAAATTGAAGTAGACTTTTCCTAGCCATAAACATGAAGTTTACTTTGTGAGCCAAATGACAGCTGAAGTTAGCAATACTAAAGCAATATTGGATCGCCAATTTGTGCTCCTTCAAAAGTACCTGATTTTTGTCGAGAGATGTCGACTACTTTTATCTCACGTTCTGGACAATGACAATTGAATTAAACGTGACGACATTTAATGGTCCTCAAATGCTATGCTTGAAAACAAATTATACGGAGGACAGGTTGTGCTACAAGTGGAATTAAAATTCCAATATGAATTAATTTAATTCACAATGTAATTAGCCACTGATCTGCATCAGTATTAGGCAATTAAGAAAAAATTGATTTGTAAACATACTTGGAAATTCTTAACTTCATTTTTGCCGTAGTTTTATTGCTTTGCCTTGCAACCAAAACATAGTCTCACGTAGTCTTCTACATTGACTGGCCTTTCCATCTGCCAGATGAAAGAATTAAATTAAATTAAAAGAATAATTGGAATTAGGGGAAGTACTGATCTAAGCCCAAATTAAAATTCAAGAAAATATACTACAAATACGTCACGGTTTTTGACGTGTCTCTTCATAGGTTTCAGCTAATTGCAATGCAATATTTCAATAAGTTCACTTCATTAAATCTGTACAATGGCTTCCAACATCGTAAACTGCAATATTACTTTGAAAACAATTGATGAGAGAGTTTATATAGGGCTACAATTATAAATCACAGCACAACGGACCTGCGTCTCAAACAAGCAACCTTCAATGATATGTCTGTGTAACTCATCAAACTAATAACAAATCACAGTGTGCGTAATAATTTTTATTTCAAATATAAGTAGAAATGCCATCAACTTTTTTGCACTATTTAAATAAGAATATAATATTGCTAATTACTGAGAAGTAAGATGAATTCTACAACTTCATTGAAGAAGTTTAGCTCTTAGAGAACACAATCATTATTGGATACATTTAACTTATTTCCAAAACCGGTAACGGCCAGAAGTATCCAATACTCCCAGAAATTATAAAAAGATGGGGCTGTTGTTGCCCTCAGATATCTTTACTGAATTTTCACTTTCATTTGACCCATTGGCCTCCCATTTGGGGGTAGTTGAGGCTAAATTAAAAGGAAAAGGCACGTTATTTGACATTCCCGCAGAGCGGATGGTCAACATGTAAAGGAGAGGGGTAAGGAAATGGTAGGGGAGGGGCTCATTAGCATAGATGTTGTCATCAAGCGGGCACAACAGACTATCCGTAACATTCCGCTGTTTTACGGGCCTAGTCCACAAAGGGAGGACACCAACCTGACGTGAGGTACGGCCGTAGCTTTCGCCTGATAACCGCAGGTGACTCTATGCAAATGAGGGCAGTCTTTTAGGATTCCCTTAACACTGTTGGGAACCCTTATCAGGTAATTTCCATATCCTCTGTCTGTGTATGCCTACTTCACGAAGATACGGGCATACACAAGGTCAGAGGCAAGGTAATTCCTTCAAGGGGAAAACCAACAGAAAAGACTTTTTTGTGGCTGATCGGGGGATTTGAACCCCCGTTCTCATGATGGGTATTGGAGAGAGATTGAAGCTCCAACCACTAGGCCACCACCGCCAACTTGAGGCTAAATTAAAAAAACTCGAGATATTTGGAAACGATTTTCTCCGAAACGTGTAATCCAATTTGGACAAATTTGCTGCTAAAAGGATCATAAGACGATACTTGAAGTCGCATTTTAAAATTATTTTGCTTCGAAAATTAATTCAAGCATTTATTCAAGCTCTGAAATGAAATATTAAATATTTCTGATATTTATTTTTACGGCAAGTTGCAAGGTATTACTCTTATGATAAGAGGCAGTAGGAGGTGAAAAGTTAACATTGAGCAGTTCATGTTAAAGCAAAGTTACTATTTGTTAAATTTAATCGTGACTTTTATCAAATCCATTTTTACTATTAAATATTCAGGCCTAGAGAGTAGCAGGGGGTCACTTAACGGTATTCCCGTTACCTAGAACTATTTATTATATATAAAGTATAGTATATATTGTATACTCTTTAATATTTGCAATTTTTATAGCCTTTGTACTATACGCAATTTGTGCGTAACGGTTACACAAAAAACCTCTTACCTTCCCTCTCGCCTAGCTATATTAGATAAGTAGTAAAAATGCATAGATTTTTCTTTAAAAAAAAGTAAGAAATGAAGAAAAATTTAATTAAAATTTAAAAATGAGATAGGAAGGCATGAGAGGGCTGCGCAGCAGTGTTAAGTAAAATAACGTCCTCCTGTTTTAGGACGGGTTTTCTTAATAGTTTTAGTATTATTACTAGAAAACGTATTTCTTCACAACTTCAGCATGTAACAAAATCAGAATTAAAAGAAAATAATTCAAGTTATTCAAAAATTCTTTACAAAAATGCACATTTGAAAAAATGTAATGCGCACTACGACCATCCGCCTTATACTCCAAGTTTACGCAATCATAAGTGAGTTCACAATATTTTCGACTATGATTTGACAACTCGTCAGTATTAATTGTTTGTCAATAAAGTAGAAACCTCCTGCATAAATCCAGAGTGGCCGCAATACCTTCAATTCTTTAACAGCGGCACTTCCAATGTACTCTGACTTCCAAATTTCCAAAACATTGACTGATTTTTCACCAACTAATTTTACGCAGTAAAATACACCAAGTATAATGCAGATAGCGGCAAATCCAAGCATTAGAAGCCCAGCTCCCATCATATTATGAAGTTTGACAGCACTGTACACGCCGTTGATTACTGTCATCATAGCACTCACTTGTATAACTAGAAACACAGTTCCAAAAACTTTACTGTGAATGATACCCAAATGCGTAAGTTCCAAATACGTTTTGGGTCGTTCATATTGTGTAGCAGGATGAGATTGATTTTTCCTAAACACAAAGCATTTGCCCAGAGTAAGAAGTATCTGTAATGTATGTTAAATATAATTTTGTTTTTACATTAAACTACCTTATATATTCTTGCAATATGCAACAACCTTGTATTAAAAAGTTGGCCATGGAAACAAAGTGCAAAATTGTCCCACGCGTAGTAATTTTGAATATGTAAGCCACTATTAAAACGTCACATATTTGAAATGCAACATTGTACTTGGAATACAATGAGCTTCCTACGATTGCTGGCATAACCGCCAATGGAGAATTATGTAGAACAGATGAAGCCGCCACGACTACCGTCGAAACAAGCATCAAGGTTTCAGATATTGGCAAAATTAAGTTGCCAATTTTCATAATTAATTGATTATGTAGTTCGTCCGTAGGTGCTGAAACAAGAAATATTAAATCTGGTTAATAATCTATAATCTATATAATTAATAATCTATTAAATTTAGAGGTTTGCAAATACAAGTTGTTGTTGCCTAAACTTAAAGTTTGCAACATACGTTTATAATTAGAAGAGAACTGCATACACATTCTATTCAAGTCATTATATTCTTTTGTGTAGAGCACCTGTGGCAATTCCTGCGCAAGGCAAATTACCATCAGTGAAGCTTGAAAAATTATATACCCGTTTTCCAAATCTGAGTTGCTACGGAATCGATGGAGATATATTGCAAGAACGTATACGTATGTTAAATACAATATTTGTAAAAAGGCAGTGATTTTCCAACAAGTAGTTCTTTTGCTAGATGTGAAACACGGAAATGCTTGGTCGGTTGGCCAGGTGAAAGGATGTACGAACCACTTTTCCCCTGAACGAAAAGCTGTTGGACAGAATTTTTGCTGTAAGGACTCCTATTTTCTGTGGAACTATTATAATTATTAAATTAATAATCAAATTAAAATAAGTCTATTTTAGTTTTGGCTTTATTGCCAAAATTGAGTTAGTAATACACAACTTTATTAGTATTGGCTAAGATACTGTTGATACTGTAGGTAATGTTGACCACTGCAAAAGACATGCTCATTTCTTAAAACTAACGCACTAATCTGCAGTACAGAACTGTTTGAAAACATTGGTTAGATTATTTTAGGAATTCAAACTTTTTGAGGCAGCATTGTTTGAAGTATAAATTAACGGAATCTTAATTCTGATTATCTAAGTATTCAAACTTTGCTAAAATTGGTTGTTTGTAAAGAATCTTACCAATTTCTTTAAAACAAAGCAAACCAACTTTTGGGTGCTTTTAACTGACACGGATCTACTTTCAATTCATTAAACGAGAAAGTTAGAGTGAAGGAAATGCTGCCATTAGAAAACACTAAAACTAGGCCATAAATTCTGATTAGTTTGGATACATATATCAACTTTCTGAGACATTGCATCACTAATCGAAAATTGGGTGCCTACTAGGTATCCCATCATACCCTCAAAATGAGCTAGTTAGCCCCCATCCCGTACTAGTAGACGCCTCATCTCCTCACAATTTTTACAATATCTCCATGGAATTCAATTTGCCAAGCCAAATTAGTCCGTTCTAGGACATGAATCCTATAAGTCAACTTTATCATCTAATGCGTGATTTGATAGCAAGAAATTTGAAATCAATTATTAAATTTATTTATTGGCCCAACTTTTATTCATTATTTGTTATATATTTATTGTTTTGACTTGAACAGATACGAGTTTTGTGCGTTCAAACCTATTATTAGAAGACATTTCACAATGCTTAGAAAATGTTTCACTCATAACAAACTAATCAATAACTTATACCGTTCTGCGCATATACAGCGATCCTTACATCAAAGTGCGTAAGAAAATTCTGAGTTGAGCAGTGTTTCCTAGTGGTAGAGAATTAAAGTTAAAACTAAGTTTAAATTATTGTAAAAGTCGAAAGTAATGTGTACTGCCATGCTGTTGTGAACTTGAGATTTAAGAGCGGCTAAAGTACCATAGTAGTTCTTGAAAAGCTTTTGGGGTTAGTAGAATTAAGTGCAAAGGGCATTTCTTGGTAGATCAAGAGGCATTGCATTGTAGGGTAGCGTTAGATTCTGTCTGGTGGTTGATTCTTTTAGTGCGGTTGCAGGAAATTATCTCAGTACATGATTGATGGAAAACATCAATTAGTCATCATACATCACATCAAACAATAAAAACAAACTCAGTAATTACAGACGACAAATTCGAAGCACTCGAGAGCTCACCCACCTGGCACAGAAGATGAAATAAAAATAAAGTCGTTGATGCGTAAGTTGTTCACATTTTGATGCTAAAAATTCAATAGCAAATGATTGCCTTTAAATCTACGATAACATCACCCAAAGAAGACGCCAGGAAGATTTTTACCATCTGTACTAGTTTGAACAACATTGAGACTAGAATGGAAGCCTCCGAGAACAGCGCGGCTCTTGCAGATATCAGAATTTGTAACCTCGAGAAGTCTGACAATGATCAGATTTGATCAGATTATTACTGCTCTCAAAAGACAAATCGTTAGTTGGCGGTGTTGGCCTAGTGGTTTAGAGCCTTTGTCTCTCTCCACTAACCAGCCTGCGACCGGGAGTTCAAATCTTTCGACTTTCACTATACTTTTAATTTAGTTTTAACTTTAATTCTCTACCACTAGGAAACACTACTAAACTCAGAATTTCGTTACGCACATTGATGTTAGGCTCATGTGTGTGCACAGAACGGTTAAAATTGTGAATTAATATGTTATGGCAGAAACATTTTCTAAGCATTGTAAAAAAAAAATTCTAAAAATAGGTTTAAAGTTTAATTTTTTGACACACAAAACTCGTACCTATTTAAGTCAAAACAACAAATGAATAAAAAATATAATGAATAAAAAATTGGCACTTATTTTAATTTAATAATTGATAGCAAATTTCTGTTAGAAGAAATATGATCGTCTTTATGACTGATTACTGATTAACTAGTTTGTTAAACTAATACTGTACTAGTTAATTCAAAAAAGCCATTATTACTTTGTTCAGAAAAAACTCTAAATGAACGTACTGATCACATTTAAGCACTATTTTGCAGTCAAATAATGTCGGACAATGGAATTTATTAACTAAATTTCTTCAACCTGAATCTAACGGTCGGTAATTTATCACAACAATCATCACCAAATAATTACTATCCTTACAGCTTTGTTTGGTATATACGGCAAGCGCAAGACAAAATTTAGTGAGAGGTTCGTGGCATCTAGATAATGAATTTGACTTGAATTGAATAGGGAAAAACAATTAGTTTAGTTGACACATGGATGACTTCTACTGGAAACGATGTTTGTTTCTATGTTCTTTTGAATAGCGTGTGCATATTGTTTTACGCTTATAAATGTCTTGGCAATATATGTGATAGTGAAGTTAAGATAAATTACCTGGCAATTTAATTTATTAGTTTTCTCCAGTTTGTTTAGGGCTCTTGTCAATCGAGTGGAACGGCAAACATATCTAATATCTAGTACATCTTAGTTCTATTAATTACTGATTAATTACTGAATTGATGTATGTATGTATTTTAATGGAGGGGGTATTTCTACCCACACCGCTCAGGCCTCAATCGGGCCCATTGCAGTAACTCCATACGATACACTGCCAAGGCCTCTCCATCGTCTCCGCACCTTATCAGAGTCAGGATAATTTCCAAGCAACTCATCCCATCGACTCCAGGTGCCTTAACGGAGAGAGTTAGGATTCTTCCATAAGGAATTCCTTGGTTGGACATACGCGTCCACGCCATCAATCTGTATATGCAGATTTTCCAGATAAGCCAGCAGTCAAGAGAATACTCCGTTGCAGAGTGTTTTCATATTTTCTGCTAGCTCTGGAGCGTGGACGCTTATCGTCCTTTGGCAAGTTTATCTTGGGGTGATCGAGACCAGCACTTTTTCTCAAGGGGAAACTGGGTCTCGATCTCAGGTTGACGGTGGAGAAGCATCGAGGCTTAACCACTGTACAACTAGCCCCGGTACTGAATTGATGTACTGTTCTGCACTTTGTAAGATATTGCCCAATAAAACATTTCTGACAGAATTGTAGATAAACACTGCTTAATAGTCAAAATGCAGTAAATGTTTAAAAAATAAATCGTCCCAAACAGTCGCACTTACTAGCGGATAGTACTAACAAATTCAACCCAACGTTTTCTTATCAGATATTGGACTGAGTTACTATTTGGCGCTGCCTCCAGAGAAAGAGAACGACTCACACGAGGGATGCCATACACAGATTCCATGTCCGCCATTGAACTATTGGTCGACTCTCTGACAAAACTCCCGGCTGACAACTCCACATACAGGAAACTCCATGTCTTCCTCAACCGGGTGGTGGGATTATACCAATAGGAATAGGAATAACTAGTGAATGTTAAAAAAAAATGAAGGATAAACTTTGACTCGTGACTTTTAGAAATTATCCGACCTAATTTTAATCTAATTCCAACCTTTTATAATTTGACTAATGAATCTGTATTTTAGATTATTTTAAACTAAAAATAAGCTATTACTACGTATTATTGAACGAGAATGTACATGTTGATATGGGTGAGCCTTACATCAAATAAACTTGAATTGAATTGAATTGAACTGAGTTACTCTTTGTATGGATTTTCCTTTGTCTCATCGCCAAATTCTAATTTCCAAGATTTGTTTTAATTAAATTGGAATTCCTATCGGGTAGTTAAACAAGTTATCTGATTTATAGCTTAATTGTTTGCCGCACATCTCTACTCTATCAATTGTTTGACTTTTGGCGTAAGTTTTACATGTGTACCAAAATTGTAAAGTAGTGGTAAAAGTTACTCAGGTTGATTCATTTTTATATAATAAAATTGATAGTGGTTTTGAGAATCATATAACTTCCTACAAAGGAATGTGTAACTACCAGAAGAGAATTCGATAAAATAATTGAACCTACAGCCAGTAATGAATGAAACATCACTTTAGATATAGATATGAGTAGTTAGCCAATCCTCACTGGCTTTTTATGTATTACTTTTGTAAGGTCGAAAAAAAAAACAATTAGAAAAACGAAAGATCATATAGTAACATAAAGGCATAGTCTACTAAAAATATTAACCCGCATGTAAAGCTTATGACTGTAGTTAGCAGAAAACTGTAATAAGTAACAGTCCGTTAAGTAGCTTTCGCGTAAAATATCAGCAGTATCTGTGGACTGAGACAAATCACCATTTTGGAATAATTATGTGAAAAAAATCGAGAGTTTAGTTTCAATGAAATAGAGGTATATGGTCAAATAAATTTCAATTATGTAATAAAACATTTGAATAAAATCAGTAATTTACCAACAAAGTTTCACTCTACTGGATGTCAAACAAAGCACCTTATGTTTGGTGGGCCAATTAAAAGGATGCGTAAACCACGGAAACCGCTACGGAAATAAATGAAACGATAAGGATGGGCCACAAAAGAAGGGATTGAACACTTTTTATTTGTGCCTAAAATGTCGACCAATACTATAATACTATAAATACTGTAATACAATTATATGAATACTATAATCGCGGTACTAAGGGTCCTTCTGAAGCAGCTTCTGTAAGGGACCCCTTTTTGAAGGACTTTTAGTAAATGCAATATACTAGAGGAGGTACTCACGTGGGTAAGGCTTCAAGGGTCACTCGGCTGGCAAAGGCTCCTGGAGATGGCAAAATCCACCCGGTGACGTGAAATGTGTAGAGTGCGAAGGCTGGGACTTGACTGCTGTCTTGTCCTTGTCTCTTCCTCTTTGTCTTAGTGGCCAGGTTCGGGAAATTGGAAAATGGCTGGTGTGCGGCATGCGAGAGTTGGGACAATGGGAGTGGGAAGGGCCATCTGCATGTGGTCGCAATGGGAGATTACGCAGGGCGGCGCGGGTTATAAGCGTTCAGGGAGACAGTAACACTATGCATGACTTATGCATTAAGAGTCTCTCTGTGTTGGTGTTTTCAGGGTCAAAAGTGAAATTTCACAATGTCCAAAATTTTGACGTGTTTTGTTTTATCATGCAAAGACCGCTGAAATTATAGCGTCATACGTTATATATAAATGAGATTATTATCTGAGGTAGTTTTTTCAGAGACAAATTCAAATGACAAAATATTCTGCTTGAAATTTTCAATTTATATGATCCTAATATTTGGAGCAAAAAGGTTTGGTATATGAACGGAGTTCATGAGGCTGTAGTCCGTGCAGACATTTTAATTCAATAATTTTACAATAAAAATTTGGTTATAGAAGCCTTGTTACATTGTAGAAGAGAAGAGAAAATATATTAGAGTTATCACAAAATTTTGTATCGTCAGTGTATTTTTGTAGATTTATTGGTAGTCTGGGTTGCCGAGTTCTCAGGCTCTTAAAAGGATTAAGATAAAAAATACTAGTAAAATTATTTCTTGTAAACCGTAAAAATCGTCCCTTGTTACTCCGTTTGACGGTACGTAATTAGTTCTAAGTTTTAATTCAAAAATTTGTTAATGATTTTAAAATTTTTAATAACAAAAAGTCCTTGCGTTGGAGTTAACCCTAGTAGTAGTTTTGACTATTTCTAACTATGGACTCTGTTTTATAGAACAGTTAAGATTTGCAGAATGAATAATGAACCTTCCCAGTAAATTTCTCGTCCTCAAAAGAGGAAGGCCTAAATGTAGGAAAATTAGTGGAACATAAATCCCTTACTTCCTTTCAATTCAAATATGGGTTTCTAATTTGCCTGAAAAAATATCCGTCACCTTCCAGAAACTATGTTCAAGTATGTTTCTAGAGCAGCTGTGAAAGGGAGTTCGGCGATTGACTTTACGTCGTCTGGTGGTCTTTGGTTTACACTTTTCAAATTGCATTAGATATTTACACTCCAATCAAGTTAACCAATATCCACTCACAGTCCGAAAATGAAATGAAGACACATTCAAGGCATTGGTCAATATGCCCTTTACAGAGTAAAATTTCGAAGGGCCATAAATTTATTAATCGTAAACTTCGTCCAACTCCCGAAGGCCGGGTGGTTAGAGCCTTGAGCCCTAGCCATGGACGGACAGGGTTCGAGTCCCGGTGTCGC
>JAQFYP010001530.1:0-15232 GCA_034694865.1 Bilobella braunerae
GGGCCGAAGTGTGTGGAAAAACCCAGTGGGAAAACCACACACATGAGGACGGAGGAAGCCGTGGGATTCGAACCCACAAGTGCAGTGTGGAGAGTGCAACGCACTTACCACTAGACTGCGGCGGCTAACTATAATTGTTTTTATATTTATTACTTTTTTGACAGCAGAGTTCAACTTGTTTGCAACGTCAGGAAGCAAGTCATACAAAATCCCTCGATTAAAAGTCTCCTTCTCCTGCGGCGTGTAATAGGCTTTATTCCAGTAGAGCTCAAAGTATGGATGCAAGAAAACGGCTTGCGAATAAGAAATTTGTTCCTTAATTTTGTCATAGTCCTCCATCAAGTCACTTTGCAATAATGGTAGTTCCTTTTCCAGAAATTCCATATTTTGATCCGCCTAACAATTAAATATTTCAGTTGAGTAGAGATATTAAAAGCGAAGCATTTTTTTTTACATGTGTCACAACACTGTACTAATAGACCTCCTACGGAAACGTAGGAAATGCTACTTTTAAGATAATAACCGTAAAAAAATGTTGTCAACAATATACAATTTTATATCTCACCGTTTTTTCAACAACATTAGTAAGTTCGTAGAGTTTGATGCAGTTGTCGATATCTTTCAAAATGTCTCCGCTGTAAACGTAGGTTCCAGTGAATGCAGCCCTTCCACGCACTGCCGCGTTCTGAAGATCTCTTGACGGGTTGTATTTATGATAGAATAAACTGTAGTAACCAAAAATAGGGGCACAAAAGTTAAAAATGAATTTGAAAGAGTAAATATTGTACTGGAGCTCCATGGCTATTGAATTTAGAGCTGTTTAAAACAAGCAGAATATTAGATAAATGAAAAATATCTGAGCACTTAAGATGACAAAGTCAACTCAACGTTAGGAGAGCCTCTGGTGAAGTAAGCATAAAAAGTTTTAGAGCGATGATCGAATAGCACCAACTTACAAAGTACTTTCAAAATGATTGTCTAAACAGTTTTAGAGTA
The DNA here is from genome assembly GCA_034694865.1 of Bilobella braunerae. NCBI lineage: Eukaryota > Metazoa > Arthropoda > Collembola > Poduromorpha > Neanuridae > Bilobella > Bilobella braunerae. Next base: position 997 of record JAQFYP010001530.1, read on the forward strand.
ATTAATTTAAGAAAATGTAGTCTGAAAGACTTCTCAGTGTGACAATGACGTAATTAATGGTATAACAAACAAGAGACCATGTAATTGTATAAATCGACAAATAAGCATTCCTTTTCCGCTTAGAACGCTGCATGGGATTTATTTTTTCACGTTGTGTTTATTTAAAAAAAACTACTTTCTATACACAAAAATCAAAAATTAAACATACTCAACTGAAAAGGGTTAAGTTGGATTCCAAAGTAAAACTCCAAGTGAATTTCAACTTAATTTCCAACAAAAGGTAATTTTATATTAGTGTCTTGAATTTATTGGTGTTTTTAACTACACTACACGTGTTATGAAGCCTTTAGACAAAGTTGCGGCCTTTAGTAATTGGCTGTGTTGATATTTTTATTTTATTCAATGTTATTTTTTAATGTAGAATTCTGAAATAAACCGATGATTTCTGACTTCTGCAAAAATTGACAAAACACAAAATGTTATTAGATTTTATACGGTTTTACTTTTACTATAAATAATTTTTGATTTAACTAAATTTAAAAAGTGGGGACCAGTTCAATAACGTTAAAATTGATAAACAAAGAGAAACTTTTTAATACTGGTCCTTGGAAAAATTATATTATTTTATTGAATATTGAATCATGGAAATGTGAATAAAGCATTAACCCAAATTCAAATTGTTTGAAAACGCTTTTCAACAAATACTTCAGCACGGTAAATGGATCCCATAGTTTTTATAAGCTTCACCCTGCTGATTCCAGGAAATAAAACTCAGGATCGCATTTCTGCTCTAAATGGCTGCTTTATAATTTATTTTAAGAGTGAAATTACTGACAAAAAATTTCATTGCACAATTTTCAGATAAGCAGCAGAAATACATTTATTACTTATTGTTTTTTTAAATAAGTCTTAGGAAAGGGCAGATAATTTGTGCAATGCCCACAGCGACTGTGAAAAAGAGAAACAATGGCGTTGCGCTGAGTATTTTTGCTATGACTGCTATAACGGCTGAATCTTATGATGGCGGAGATGATGACTGAACTACTAAAGAAATTTATAAACCATGGAAATTTTTTAAGTTAAAAATCGAAAAAAAATATTTTATCAGAAAGAAAAATTGAAATAAAATTTTGAATATAATTTTTTGATTCACACGAGTTTTAAAATTATTTTAACTCATTACAACTGATATGATATGTTGTTTATAAAAGACCTACATAACATTATTTATAATGGCGCATTTTATTTGTCAACAAACCTTTCCAAATAAGTGAATGAGGTAATTAGAAGTTAAACTCTTCGCTTTTAGTAGAATATGGTGGTAGCGTTTCCTAGGTTTTCATTTTAAATTATTTTTTCATACTTTCCTTAGCATAATTTTTTAGTATGGTTTCCAAGTGGTCGTTGCACATAATGTATTTTTCATTGATTGGTTCAATTTGGTCAATGTTGGATCAATTCACTTTTTTTCACTGAAGTTGGATTATAAATTCAAACTAATATTAAAATTCAGTGGAATGCACTTTTATGCTTCAAAATTGCTACACCTCAATTATTGTTAGAAAATATTTCTTCAATATGCTACTCACATTTTTTAATATTTCTAGACTGCCTTCCGAGTCGCATTACTTGAAGAGAATCAGAGCCTAAACTAACGATGGTCATTCACATTTTTGAAAAATTTTAACCATAATTTTAGTTTTCTCAGTTTTGGTAGTTCTCGGTTTTGGTTTTTTCGGTGTAAGTTTATCGCTTTTGGTTTTTTAGGCTACTTAATAAATATCATAAAAATCGGTTAAAGTATTGTAATTTGGCCAAGTAGGCCGAGTGGTCAAAAGCTTCTGTCTCTTTCCACTAGCCAGTCTGACAACTCGGGTTCAAATTCCCCGATCGGCCTAAAAAAAAGTCTTCGTTATTGGCTTCCACCTGAGGATTTGCATTGACTCTGACTGTGCATTCTCTGATTATATATTATATTATTCTGATTTTAATACACGGACACGGGGCGTTGAAAACTTCCGTTTACCAATGCCCTTGTGAACATTCAGACGACGACCCTCATTTGCATTCACGTACGCTAATAAGTCTTTTGTACAATGTCTCTACCAGCTTCCTTACATGATGACCAGCCGTTATGTGGGAATGTCAAATAAGGTGCTTTTTATATTTACCAAAATCAATTTATTCAAGTATTAAATTAAAAGAATGTGAGTTTACTGCAGCAATTATACAAACGTGAAAACTTACCTAAAGTTGCACAATCATAGGCAAACGGGAATAAAATATGGAGAAATTTGTGGATATGCAGTTGCTTCTTACGCAAACTGGTTTTCAAATCCGTCCCCCTATGCCAAAAACGCTACAACACTTCCAGTAATTGTGCTGGAAACAAGAATTGGCATAAGGAAACTAATAAAGTTGCTAAAATGCAGTGCTTTCGATGTATATCAGCACTGCTACCACACTGGCCACTCTTTTTGGGCTTTAACGTAAGCGAAAGATTTAATATTTTATTTTTGGGAAATCCACTTAGAAGTTCAAGTTTTTATAAAAAATACATTACCTACCCCAACTCTATTTTTATAACAAACTCAAAAACGAAACTCATAGACGCAAACACTTTTTTAAAATAAAATATACACTCATTCAGTCGATTTATTAGTAACTAATATAATAGTAAGCATAGCATTAGGAAATCTACTATTCTTCATTTAAGCGAGAAATAAGTGTTAGTGAGCAAGAGCTGATTGCTTGAACTGTATTGTCACGTACGAGCTATGTTTTAGTTTGATATTCCTAATTCTACAAATTTAACTACATTGTGTTTAGTTTTATAGCATAGTTAGTGCTTAGCAGTAGTTAGTATTCGTTAAAGTAAAGTTTCAACAGACTGAACTCTAGTAAGTTGATTTGAAGCCTTAAATAATATTAGACATGTTTTAATATTTTATTCTGCAATTTTAGCATTTATAAATTCTTAATTGTTTGATTTTAGGATTAACAAGTAAATTAATGAATACTGCCTGTATAAAAATACTTCTTAAATATTTAAATAATTCTTGCCTTCGTTACGGTACTCTGAATCTTTATCGTATTTAAAACCGATCATGAAACATATTAATCTAAACCAAGTTGCATGCTTGTAGTAATTGTTTTAAATTAAAAATGTAGTACAGTACCCACCCACTGTTTTATGCTTGCTCAAATGGCGTTTAATAGCAGATGGGTAAAATAAGGGTTGGTTGGTAGATAGGAAGGAGGCTCAGCATCAAAAAGTCATACACTCGTTGGTAATGCTTGCATCTTTCAACAAACCTCGAATTAGTCGAATTAATTACTAAAGGCAAACTCAGCACTCTCAGTAAACAATAGGATACTTCACTCTTTTTAGAAGTATTCTCATGCACATTAATGTAGTGTACTTGTCAACCTAAAAGCCAAAAAGTTTTAACTTAGGAAAACTTTATAGCTTTTAGTTTAGCAATTTTGCTAAATATCGCTCTCATCGATGCATGCTGATAATGCATATTATAAAAAAAAATTGGCAAAACAAAAATGTCAATATATTTCAAAACGATTGGTCTAAATTTATTTTGCAGTAATTTGTTTATAACTTATACTATTCAACTGTCAAATTTAAAATCTTGACAAAAAAAAGTAAGCTTATTGGTTAATTCTTAATTATGAAGCATTTAGGCCAATATTATTTGCAGACTATTGATCCTGGTGATAAGTTAAAATTCATACGGAGTGCTGATTTGCATAATACCGTTTCAACAACTGTCCGTTTACCAAACTCCAATGCTAATTAAAATTACTCCGATTTATGTCATATCGGCTCCATAGGATTAGGGAGTAACGAAAAACTGATAATAAAAAAAAAAACTGTCCGTGATGCATTCTGTGGTGTCTGTGTTTTTCGAGCTTTATAGCTGGATATGCTATAAAACATAGAAAATAGAGTATTCCCCCGCAGTCGAAACCGTAAATTAAATTTGTTTCTAGGAATCGGGATTTTTAGAAGGGAGCAATGCAGTTCCTAATGTGTTTTGTGTTTCTAAATTTGCTTATATTCAGTTGTGTGGAGAGTGCTTTTGAAAAGGAATATAATGCCTTACTCAAGCTTTGGTTGCCCTTAAACAACATGAATTTCCCACTATACTATGAACAGGTACAAGCATCCTAAATCTTGGTTAATGTATTGTTTAAAAATTTCAAAATCGTATAACTATTTGTATAAAATAAAGATTACCCTATTTGAAATTAAAGTTCTGTCTGACTCTAGTCATTTTTTATGTTAATTTTTTTTTTTGCATTTATGCCCTTTTTTTTATATTTTGTTACATTTTTGACTTTTTGATTTTTTTCAAAATTGTTTGATTTTGTTGCCGAAATTTCAAAATTTTCATTAGTCTCAAAATTTATTTATTTTTTCAGCTTTTGTGTTTGCTCTTAAGCTCCTTTTAACACAACTTACAATTTAAACTGAATAGTTCAAATATGAAAACGAATGCCGCATTTTTCTTGACAACATGACATTTATCATTATTTATTTCTAACGTAAAAATTATTTACAAAACCAGCGAACAAATTTTTGTCTAAAATTTATCTAGCAATCAATTTGAAGCGGTAATATATTATTTGTAAAATAGAAAATTGTGCCATGTAGTATAGCTTGAATTTAGCTTGATGACATCAAAAAAAATTTAATCATGAAGGTAAAATCGAGATGTGTTTTACTACATTTCACAAAAATATTTGTGTCTAACAAATCATAAGTGCACTTAGCTATCATTTGCTTTGATACAAATTGCCAGGATTCTTATGATTTTAGACACATAAAAGAGCATCTTCGGAGACCAGTTATTTAATTAGAGACTCACCTAGCAAGTGCATTGAACTTTTCAAGAACGTTTCCACAAAAGGCGACATGGACCATATTGAAATTACATCACTGGTGCAAGCAGCCGACGAGATTGCAGCTATCCACAAAGTTGCATCTATGGTACTATCGACAAATGCTCTAAACAAACAAGTTAGATTGCAAAATCTATACACCAAAAGAGTAAGACATGGTTTACTTTTGTATTTGCTTGTACACTGTCATTTATTAAAGTGCACCATCAACACAGCCATTGCATTTTATTCCAAAACTCTAAAATGAAACTGTATTTGATGCATTTCCAGCAGCATTCCTATCGATTGACACATAGATAGAATAAAATAAACGCTAGCAGGTCAGTACTGAGAAAACCAAATTCAAAAAAACCAAAACCGAGAATCCTAAACCGAGAAAACCAAAAGCGAGAACTTACCAGAACCGATAAACACCCATTGTATGCTTATGGCCATTCTCGGTTTTAGTTTTCTCGGTTTTATTTGTTTTCCGTTTTCTCGGTTTAGGTTTCTCGGTTTTGGTTTTCTCGGTATTGACATGGAACAAATTTAAACATATCGCCTCAGGTTCTAATTGCTATGAAACAAAATTTTGTTTACTGTTAATATAAATACACTAACAAATAACAGGAGGAAATTTTCAAAGCATTAAGCTAATAATAAGATGAACTTGTTTCATTCAGTGGTTACCAGTCACAAACGCTCTCCAGTACGCGTTTACAGATGGAATTAATGCTCAGAAATTCAATTGTCCCGCCAATGCAAATGTACAAATTTCTGATGGTTTTGTACGGGCAGTTTCATACGCATCCCGTTCAAGTGTTTCCATACCACCCCATGGTAGGTGTTGTGTTAGTGAAAAAATACCTATTTCGTTCTTTTATGATATAACCATTAAAATTTCTTCTAATGTTGTCCAACCAACATATTTCAAACAATGGTGGAACATTTTCACTTCAAGTACATCATGTCTAATAAATTTTTATAGTTCAAATATTTTCATGGCATTTTTGTGTCTTGATCAAGCTACCATACTAAAGTGGATAGGTTTTCAAATGTGGCAACTTGCGATATGGCACCACAACACGTGAAAAGCTACGCAAAACTAATAATCATGGTAGACAGTGTTCATTTTGCAAAGTTCAATTGATCTTTTTAGATGTTTTTTTTTTTAAATTTCAAATATTGGTCCCCTTTTGAAACAATTAAATTCACAGTCAAATTTTCATAAGGCTTTCCGAAAAAAGTTTCGAGTGTTGGAATCTATTTCAATCAGATTCGCGCTTTATACTTTAGTTGTGAACCTCTACATCGAAATTTCGATTTCATTTAATCTTTCAATAGGTACATCAAAATTTCGATATACACGTCGTCAAAATTTCAATTTAATTCAAAATTTTGAGTTCACTTAACTCCTCATAGTGTACATAAAGTTATGGATATGTACATTGAAATTTAAAAAACAAACATCCAAATTTCCAAGTAGTTATACTTTTCAATGTACTTATAGAAATTTTCATGTTCTCACTGAAAACTCATATTTAACTCTAATATCGATGCTTAAGACACATTCAATTAAGAATTCAATTTCAATTTATAAATTTTTCTGATCTATTTCGTGGAAAACTTTATAGGATTTGTTATATTTACATATCCCAATTCATGCTACAGTTAAAAATCTTCCCATGTAAATGACACAATGATAATTTCGCCCATTTATAAAAAATTAAAAAAAAAATTAAATTAATTTAAATTTAAAGGGATTTAAAAAATTTTCAAATCGACCAATCAATCAATTCGTATCAAACATTAAGTACCTCCTAAAAGAAGTTAATACAATAATTCCAGAAAAATTGAACTATATGTCAAGTTGCACATTCGTAAACTTAAATATTAATAAATGAGAGCTGATTGAGGTGGAGTTGCTGTCTAGCATGCTTGCTGATAATCCAATTCCCGTCACGGAAGTGACCCTTGACAAATTCAAAGGCTCTTTCAAAATTAAAAACGGCTACACAGTTTTCATAAATCAGGGTCAATTCCAGCCAACAGGAGAATTGGAATTTCCGAGACTTGTTCTACGAAGGTACATTGAAATGCTGGCAAATCCAGAAGCTTGGAACGGACTCGCTTCGTTGCCCGAAAATACAAAGGGTTTGAATGGATATGTGAGTTCACACACAAACTTTCATGTTGATAGTTCGAGAAGAATTCATACTAAACACGTAATAACTTATCATTGTTTGTATTAGGAAATGCTCAGTCCAGTTCTAGAGACGGTCAAGTTTGGCGGGATATCAATGTCGCACAATCGACTGCAAGCCTCTTTGATTTTGGCTTCAGGGAAAAGTCTATACGTAACTTATAGCTTCTGTGCCTACTTTCAACTACAAGAAGTCTAATAAATTTTACAAATGCAACAAAGAAGCCTATATTCTTAGAATGCAAGAATTTTAAAACTTTCGTACAATCCGCTAAATAATCTATAGTACACTGAATGTTCTCAATAAAGCCTATTTGTTATTAGCTGTTTTTTGTTACTCCTTAACGGCACTTAGCTCCCGGAGGCGATACGACATAGATCAGAGTTTTAATTGACATGAAGTTTGGTAATTCTTGTTTTGTTTTGTGAAACGAATTTAAAATAGTAGGGTAGGGTGTCAGTTTTACATACTAGAGTATATTTTAAAACTTGATAATTAGTCAAGTTTAATTATGATACAATCTAGTTTGATCTGATAGAATTTTAAAAGAACTTTAAATAAAAATTAAAAGTTAAAAAGGAAAAAAATTTAAGTTGAATTAATTGAAGGTTTGTCTTCGCCTAATAATAATAATAAACCCTTCATTTCACACTTCTCTAACAATAAGTACCCTCAACACGGATTTAGCACTTTAACCGGAAAATAAATGTGTAAATTAGTAAAATACAAAATCAATAAGATATGTTCATTATCTGTTATACCCTTTTGGTTATAAACACACTCGAGTAGTTAAAATAAAAGTTTAGGGCGAGAAACGAGTGAAATCATGTAAATAATTATTAAATTATTACTCAACATGTCAATCTTATGTGGTGCTCAACGTGTACCTGTAACAAAGTATTGCGTACTCCATGTCTTCCGCCAAAAATTCTTTGCTTTCAAATTGATATTAATATCTTGCACGTGGAGGGATATGTGTGTACTTCTACAGCGTCTGTTTTGTGACTTCAAAAAAGAGGCCATTCGCTTCCGGAACGTTCGTTTATATATGTATTTTTGGAAATAGCGTTTGGAATCCCTGTTCCTGTTAACACCAAGCCGATGCATTTTAAGCTAGGGAAAGTTTCAACAAAACCAAAAAAAGCGTGTAAAACAAATAGAAATAAAGGTCTAATGACCCCAGAGGTCCTCGTCGCCTTGAATGTCAAAATGACAATTCAAGGTCAAACTCTGGTTTCGTATTCTACAACAATTGAAAATTTAAAAAAATATATCTACGCGATTTTTATTTCTTTTCCGTTCAAATAATTGTTATAGTTTGTCCACTATTCTACTGAAACTACTTAAGTGTACCGTTTAACGACGGCGTGCTTCTTTATTGACACTTTACTTTATTTATGGAAAGGTAACATCAACTGTTTTAATACAGTAGAAAGGTAAGGCAGTTGATTTGAGCACAATATCTCTACATTTAAATCCACACTCTGCTGCCGTCAGAAGTCTTTAAAAAAAATTACGCATTCAGAAAAAATTACGCTAAATTTCTGAATCTGACAACATAGATCAGCATTTTGGATGAGGTCTTCAAAATAATGTTTCAAAATTATCCGTCGACGAAACCAGTGCTTCACGCAATTAGAACTTGTCACTTTATCAACTGTGATTGGCCATAAATTTTTTCATTTTCTTCTGATGTTGAACTTGTTTTTCTTCACAAAACGTTTCTTCAACCCTGTATACAATAATACCATTTGGCATTATTGCTGAAATTCCGGCGTCAATGTACAGTATTAGCATGCATGCGTGGCAGTTGAACCAAGCACCGGGATAGTCGATGGACCATAGTTTACCAAGGCGTTGAGCTTCTTTTAAGTTCTTACAGGCGAAATATATTCCGATTTTAAATTCCAACTGTTTCGACGATGTACTAGAAACCTCGTCATAGACTCGGTGAAAACTGGCTACGTCCAAATTGTTTCTATAGAATTTGGGTAGAAATAGTAATAACCTCTAAATGTGTTTGCATTTTTTCTACTTACAACGTTCCTACTATAGGCGATTCTCCTAGTTGGTTTTCGACATCTCTCGCAAGAGCTCTAGCCTCGTCAACCTCTTGAGCTTCTACATACTCGCTACTTCGATGTCTGCGAAATTCCTCATTTCATTATTTTTGGAATAGCCCTCTGCTTTAAGTGCAGTGATTTTACGCAAAAGCTTTTTGACGTGGTAGGAACCACCATGATGCTCTATGCTCGCCTTGTCTTCATCTTGAATAACATAGATGCAGATATTGTATCCGAATCCAGATAACAATTGAGCAGCCCCAAGTAGCCCTCTTCTTTACGTCATGTAAAATGCCGAGAGAGATTCCGACAATGTCGTGATCCATTTTGGCAACCCATTCGTCGTATAGAGGTTCTCCGTTTTGTACGGCTAGCGCAACAGTGTTAGTGTTGCCTGCAACTGCACCATCGCCAATGCTCAAGGTTGCAAGATGCAGTTCTTGAACCCTTGAAGCTAGATCGTTTCGACCTCCTCATCAGCTAAGAATCCAACTTTTATAAACGGAATGTAGGTGATGATAAAAATGACAAAAGTAGAAAGCTTCGTATTCCGATTACATTTCTTCCATTAGCGATAAACCTAGAATTCTTCAAACCAAAAATTTTAATTAAAAATTACTATATAGATATACTAGATGTTATTAGATAATATGTTTGTGAATTTTGCCTATTTGTGACTTTTTGGGCCTTTTTCGCGACACTTTTTTGCAGCACTTGGAACCTCCTAATGAAGGTTTTAATTGAAGATAACTTGATTTCAATTGATTAATTTGATTGACGTAACATATGTCTGCTTCTTTTCTGTTATAAAAAGTTTTAGTCAAGTATACGGGCATATGTGGTTATCATAGAAATAGAAGTTCTTAAATATGAAGTACAAACCACTAGATGCTAGATACCCCTATTAGGGTATCGGTATCAGCTGACGTAAAAGAATGAAACGTAACTTTGATATCACTGATTATGTGTTTTAATAGATTTTAACACTAATTTTACTGTACCAGGATAAACCAAAGGCAACTATTTCAAAATAATTACTTAAATTGAATTGTTTTTAACTTACTCTTTCCATTGTATGTTTATTTGCTTTTAGATGTAATAAACACAAGTCCAAGCTTTTTGCGTCAATAGACGAAGTATTGCCAAAATGATGTCATTGCTCAATTATTTTATAATTTCTTGAGCTACAATAACAAAATGTGGTTTCGTCAGAGTGATTCTAGTAACTGGAAAGATTGAGAGATCATCATCATCTCATACCTGCTAAGCGGCGCTTCTGGTCCTTATTCCCATCCCAACCCACCCACAACAGAACTCTCTAGTTTGCATTACTAGGGAATTTCATCTGGGAAGCTTTTAGAAGCCAATCCAAATAATACTACACTAAATACGCACGTAACTAACAAGTAGTAGGCAAGGTCTGCAAAATTCAGAATTGTATAAAACTTGGCACAAATATTACTTATAATAAAGCATTTTTTGTAAGTTAATGCAAGATTTCTATGTCCAAGCGTTTGTGGAAAATTCAAAAAGTGCCCACCGTGAAAAATTTTATGGAAATTTACACACTAAATTTAAGATTTCCAATGGTCCCCCCTTTGTAAATTTTCAATAAATTTATACAACCTATTGTAGGACCAAATTTATTGACACCAATAAAATTTTTGCGAGAGAGTGAAAATTATTGTGAAAATAATTAAAGCACCATTTTGTCAACTGTGGTGAATTTTGCATTAATTTTTCAAAATGATGATTTTATAATATAATGCTTATTGGATACAGTAAAACGGTAACGATGTGTGGACTTTTCGGGAGCCCCGTGACCCCCCTCCCTCATTAAGATTTAATATAGCTTTATTTTTGTTTTGTTTAAATAGAATTAAATTAAAATTAAATTAATTTAAAATATATTTGTGTGAATAAAATCTGGGGCTACAATGAGTTTTGTGTGAATTTACTGAAAATTGGCGAAGGGGGGACCATTGGAAATCTTAAGATATTTCAAGGTGTGCACATGAATTTTTCGAATTTCCCGCAAACGATTGGCCATAGAAATCTTGCATCAATTTATACATAATGCTTTATCATAAGTAACATTTGGGCCAAATTTCAAACAATTCTGAATTTTGCAGGCCTTGCCTACTACTTGTAAGTAGCGTATTGTACGATTTTGGGGGTCATTAAAGGGGTCACAAAATGAGCGAGAGGGTAACTTCCAAAAATCAAAAATTTTCATATAATGCAAATCTAGCAAAAATGCGAAGAAACTAGATTAGTGTGAAGAGTAATTTGGGTTATTAAGACCATCCCAACTTTTTATATGGAAGAACCCGAAAATATCGGTTTTCGGTTATGGGGAGGGGATTAATTTAGGAGCTAAAATGAGGCGTAAGGGCCAGACCTAAGTTTTTATGGAAACGAATAATACAAATTTCATACAAATAATTTCAATTAAATAATACAAATAATTTGTAGTACTGGTTTCCATAAACACTTGGTCAGACCCCTAAGGCCGATCTTCGAACTTGACCTCAATCTTAAACCTTGGAACACACCCGCAAACACCCCGATTCAAAATACACTCACTCGGTCCAAGAGTTACTGCACAAACAAACGGACAGACAGACCTAGCGATGTCATAAAGTAACTAATCCACTTATTTAATAATAATCTAGCCTAATAAACTAGATTGAAAAATATATAAATATCTATATACGTAAATTTGTTTTGGAAAGGCATAAAAAAGTATAATGAAGTTGTAAAATGATATTCGTTTAGTTATACTGATTTACATTTAAGTTCCTGATAAATTTTTATACCATAATAGGTATTTATGATTTGAATTGTAATTTATGATAATTTGCAATTTAAATCTTGAAGTAGCGGTATTTCGGCCGTCAAACAGTTAAGATGTTTGGTAAATATTCATTACTTCCTGGTAGTGATACAGTAAAAGGATGAAGTTTTAATGGGTCTCCCAAAACAATGTGAAAGATGTGAGTTGGCCTAGTGGGTCTAGTTATTAAGCCCTTGTGTCTCCCTTCGCTGGCCAGTTTGAAAACGGGGGTCTCCATCATTCACAAAATAGTCTTTGGTATTGGTTTTGTTACTTTAGGGATTGCCTAGCCACTGCCGTGTAAGTCCGTATCGTCGTGATTAGGCTGCACAGTCAGAACATTTGGAAATAATCTGAAAAATTTCTCAAATAGTCAAACCGATGCAATCCTTAAGATTGCCCTCATTTACTTATATGTATGCTTATGAGTCCTTCCTTCCATATCCCACTCCCTAATATTTTCACCAGCCGCTCTACAAGAATGTCAAATAAGGCTCCTTTACTTTTATATTTTACAATGTGGAAGGTATCAGTTTTGTTCTATATTATAAAATATTTAAGAAATAAATATTTGTTGGATAAATATAAGTTGGATTTTTAAACCAAATTAATTCTTTTGACAATGGAAAAATGCACTATACATATTGCAGCAAGAAAAGCAATAAATATGTCAAATAAATTTTTAGAAATAGATTTAAATTTTGTTCTGGTGTCTACAATTGCCCATTTGCCATTCTCCTTTTTGGACCTCAACCAGAATTCCAAATGGAATAATTTCCAATTCTAATTATTGTACAAAATAATAAATATTAAAAAAAAGAATGAATGCCGATCAAGAGTTTTTTGCCAAACCTCGACCACCAATATATACAGTAAAAAAGTACGGCTATAGAAAATAACACACATGTTTTATACACAAACTAGCCAAACAGCGTCGTCCTACGCCAGTAAAAATGTGGTTTTATTTTAAATCACTAATTGAATCCATTCATCCGCCAAGTCGAACTGTTTCGCTGCACTCCCTTTCTCCCTCATTTATTTAATTATTATACAAAAAAATTATTTAAAACTTTAAGCGTAAGGTACTGAAACATTTGTTGCGCACCGTTTGACCCAATCCGACCAGGGTTACGCAACCTCCATTGTGTTTTGTTGCCAAACTGAAGCCGGAACCTTTGAGGCGTATCTCAACGGTTCACTCGAAGCATATGCAATTACACATATAAAATATAAGTGTAATTGTTGAGCACTAACCAACCTTGCAACAAGTCATGCTTTAATTGTATTCGACCACTCTGAAACAAATTGAAAATTGAATAGTCTCATTGTTATTGTGCATGAACAGGTAGCAGAAGAACAAATTGAAACTTAAAGCTTACATGTGTTTTTTTTTCAAATTTTGTTTTTATGATATTAAATGACAAAATTCGTCATTTCTCAAGTTTCTATTGAAACTTACGAAAGAGAGAATTAGGGAAGGTTCGTAGCTATTACATATTTATTTTGACACTGCCTACAAAATACGCTTTGAATGAGTTGGTTGCGCAGGACTCATTTTTATCAGCAACGAGCAATCTTGAAATTGTAGTCAAGCTAATGCAACAATGTGATTGATTACTTTGAATTCATCTGTACCATATTGTACAATTAAATAGATGTCCATTACTATAAACTTTTAAAATGCTGTTTCAGACTTCAAGATACTTCAGAGTATTCTTATGGAAATGAGATATTATAGGTCCGAAAGGCTGTCATTAGTAATTCCTCGTTACTGTGTCATTTTTTATTTTTTTCATTTTTTCATTTTTATTTCCTGTTTACGCTCAGGTCAACATGAATACGAGAGTAATACATGTAGAACACAAACATTACAAAATACATTAACAGCTAAGATAGCATAAGTGAAACGTTTAACGTCAAGTTTTTGAAGTCAACGTATAACGTTTCGATGAATCCATTGTGAACCACATAATTTGATTGTGCAACTGGAAATTATGCGTAGACTAAGCAGCTAATTTTTTCCGCACTTGTAAACACATATTCTTCAAAATGTATCCATTCGTCAAGTCAATCAGTAAAACCGATACACAATTAAACAGGAGCATTTTCGGATTGGTCCATAACTTCAAAGGTTTCCAGCAAGAATTAATTACAAATAATTAAAAAAAGGAGCGTTATTTGACATTCCCGCAAAGCGGATGATCAACATGAAGGGAAGGGTAGGGATATGGAAAGGA
>JAQFYP010001531.1:0-15224 GCA_034694865.1 Bilobella braunerae
AAGTAATGAATTTAATTTCTAGGGAGGTGATAATGGGACAAAATGGGAAATTCATTTAAGGTCGATATTCGTCAATTCTATAAAAAATAACAACAGTAGACATTTAATTCATATAGCTTTTGATTCTAGCAGCACATTACTAATCAAGTCTATCATTAGAGCAGATAAAAGTAATGAATTTAATTTCTAGGGTTACTTTTTACAGGTTTCTTACATTAAAGCAACGTAAAATTTTTTGTATAGGAGGCATTCATAAAAAATGTAACTTTAGCGGGCGAGTCCCGATTGTTTTATAAAAATATCTTAGTGACCCCTAAGTATCAGAAATAATTTACCCGCTCTTGAGAACTGAAGTTTTTTTTTCAAAAAATGAAGTTTCAATTTTCATGGATTGAGAGCTAGTGGCTTTTGACAAAAGTTGTAAGAACTTTGACCGGCTATCGATCATCCTAACTTAAAAATGAGTTTGGAGTCGATTTCTAGCATTTTAATACCAAAGTAAATTTGTGATATTGGCCCCCACCTCCCAACACATAAAAACAAAAATTGATTTGATTTTCATTTGAGCAAAGCGACATAAACTGGTCTCAAGATAAAATGAAAGTTTTGTTAAGCTTCCAAATTGGTTATTTAAGTTTAATACAATTTTTGGTTGACTTAACCATTACAATTTGGTTTTCTGTTGTGTTAAGGTTTTTAAGTTTTAAGGTTATGTTTGAATATTTGAGGTTCAGCTTACCTTTCGGTATGTTTTTATTTTTATTAGATTAGGTTGGACTTTCAGGTCTATATTAGTTCGGTTGGCAATTACTTTTTATAAATCTGTGTATCATAAAAATTGAAATCATAAGTATGTTTGCCATTTGCGGTAATAGAATTCCTTTATATTCATGATCAGCGACAATAAAGTTTCTAAAAGGTAAATAGCCAGACCGTGTTTATCCGCTGATAGGAAAATTTCCTCGTCGAATTTGAAATATTTGCAGTTTGATCAATTATTTTTTTTTTTTTATAAATTTGCAGCAACGGTGACTACTTCGCCTACAAACATTTACATTCTATGCGTCCCAGAAACAAGAGAAGTTGCTATTCCCTCTTCGTTCTATTTCCGGAGGCCACTAAGCATGTCAAATCTTTTGAATATTTGCACGTGTACGCATATCCAAACAATACTGATGATACTGACGACAATCTGGAATTGAAAACTTGGTACAATATTTACTACAACGTTATCACCTCACTAAGCCCTGCAGTTATGAAGACCCATTACTTTGCCTACAGGAATGAAAATAGAGGCTCTGTCAACCAAATTTACTATTTAGAGAAGATATACGACAACGAAATGTCTTGTATTGTGTCATGCAGCTTTGTAATATTTTTATATTACTACTTTGACGATCATGACGGTCTGGAATACACAAATTTGACCTTTCCGGGTACCATGAAAAGCATGGAGGAGTTTCACAGTAAAATGGATCAAGGTCGAAATTACTATTTTCTGATCGGAAATGAACAATTCTACGATATTCTAGGCAATATACAGAAACATTATGTACACAATATCACTTCACTTCATCGGCACATTCACCCTTTTAGAAAAACTACTGAAGTTCCCACTTTTGAAATTGCCATGCAATATATATCGTTTGAAATCATCGACTTCATTGCCTATGAACCTCTTCCATTGGTTACTCTAAATGGCTTTAAAAAATTTATGCATCGGACAATGCATTACCGGACCTGAAATGAGGTTATGCCTTTTGCTAGATTCGCAATTCCTTTAAGTACAAGTAAACTAGTTTACACAACAAACGCTGGTGTACAACAGTACCTTGATTTTCAAATGTACACGCGATGTTATGACCTGTAATCTTGGGTGACCTTTGCCCTTTTTGCTGTGGTTGTAATACCAGTATGTATCAGTATTCTGAGCATGCAAGACAACCCTCTTCAAATGATGCATATTGCAAACTTGTTCTTTCGATTGTACTTGCTTTCTTATACCACATTTCCAGATGCTGGGCATGAGACTCCAGCTAGTCTCAAGGTACTATCGACAAAGTTCAAGTATCGAATACTGCTGGTATTCTGGCTCCTGGGCTCGATAGTGCTGATAAATGGGTACAAGGGGCTTGTAGTCACGCAGCTTACTTCACCAAAACCCGTTATTGGCCCGTATAAGACACTGGCTGACTTGGATAATTTTGTAGTTACAATAACTGTGGATACCGATACGGAGTTATACCACCTGTTCCCGACGCTAAGCAATCACGTAGGAAAGCACAATAGTACTTGCAAAAGGATTACTTATTGTGCATATGACGTACACATCCCAGAGGGTTCTGAATCTTCTGTCGTTTATGAAGCGTTACGAATTTTCAAGTCACGACCCTAATTCTACTCAAAGTTCAAAAGAACTAATGATTCAAACTTTGCATAGAGAAGTGGTAGGGAAAACGGGTCATCGGTTTCATTGGGGAAGCCTGGAGTATGATTGCGGCTCATGGATAAAGTTCCCAAGGAATATAACCTTCGCAATAGCTAACGCTAAATCCCACCAAAGGAAAATGGACCCATTTCGAAATATTTCAAAAGCTCTGGAAAAGTTTGCAATCTTGGGCAAGACGAGTGAGGTTGAGTCGTTTTATGCAAATGACGAAATTAGAAAGTTTAGCGTTGAGGTTGTGAGCGGGGAGACTTATGTCAATGGCATGGAGTCCATCCAAATGTTTCAACATGGCTTCAATTTTAATGAGAACAAATATTACGCTGAATTGTACAGGCGTATGCAACTGATAGTTAGTTCGGGGATATTTCGACTTTGGGGTAAATGGAAGAAATCCTATCACTATCCAACCGACGACGCCAATATGACAATACTGTATCAAGAGAACAAGCAGTCAATTGAAGAGAAAATGAGATTACGTCGTCTTGATTTGCAAGGAAATGTTGTTTCGTGCTTTTATATATACACCTATCTGATAAATTTGGCGCTGTTAGCGTTTGTAAAAGAAAGTTATGAAAAGTTGTATGATTGTCTAATATTGGCCAACTATAAATTTATGGCAAAAATCAGCACTAAATTAAGATTTGTAAAGATAACTCTAGAAGGCTTAGGCAAAAAATGAAAAACGAAAGCGTACAGTGGTGCTTGACTGAAGTTCCCCGGCGGTCAACCCCACGGTCGCAGTCCAGCAGAAACTGGACAGAAACTGAACTGGACTGTTCACAGAAAAGTGGCCGAAGCCACTCTCTCCCACTCACAACCACAAGCATTTTGACCAGGCTGTAGGCGAATGACAAATAGCAGCAAGAGAAAAATTCAATAGAACATCTGTTGAAAAAGATCGGGAGTCAGTTGAATCTTTTATTCTCAAAATTTTAAAATAATTTGGACACTTTCGAAGTAGGCGAATATCGAGAATGGTTGCTAGCAGAAAAATCTTCTCCTTCAATGTCATTTAAAATGAAAACAAAAGACACGAAAAAAAATTACCCTGGTAAAGCTGTATACTCCATTATCTGATGCAGGAGAATTAAATAATTTGTTGGATGCAAAAATATGTTTTCCCATGAAATGCAATTTCGAGGTTACAAGTTCATTCCCTCTTGAAGGGGGACCCGGTTTTCGGATCAATTTTAACGCTTGCATTGTGGGAAAGTGTCGTTTGACGTTGAATGTCATTTTGAAAATTTAGGTGAAATTTTAGGTTCAACGATTACCCTTAAAATACACCCACCATCTCTACCTGATTGAGGCAAACATGCGAAGAATCAATAGACAAAATGTGAACTTGAGCAACACAAATGTAAAAAACTTGACTTATGACATCTGTTTATGACATCTGTTAGTACTGTTTTAACCTTATACACAATTTTAATTAACTTTGGTCTCATTTTTTTTAATGCTTTTCAAATTTTGACTTTAATTGTATACATCATTAGCCTCTGTCCTCATGTGTGTGGTTTTCCCACTGGGTTTTTCCACACACTTCGTTTCGAATTTTTGTGAGGACATCGGGCATAGGGCTCCCCAATATTTTGCCCATATCAAATAAACTGATTGATTGAAATGCAAAAAAAAACTTTCATATGTCAAAAAAGAAGAAAACAAATAATGAAACCAGTAGTAGTGATCACCAATTGTTCAACTCGTAACGGCGTAAAATAACTTTCAAATTGACCTGATTGCTTAATTTAAAGGTTGCTTGTTAATTTAATTGCCTGCTTCCAATTTTATTCCATCTTTTTAATTTCTGGATGTACTAATTGAGGCTACATAAAATATTTTTTCATCGTAAATTATATTCTTGCTATATTTTGCATTTTGAGAATTTCTAAAATGCCTAAATACAGTCGTTTAGAAAGAAGGATGCCGATTTCTCAGGATATTGCGTTTTCGATTTCTGAAAATCGTTATGAAAATTTAGACAAGCGAATAGGAGTTTTGACCTAACCTAACCAAAATGTCCTATTGTCCTTAATGACCTTTTATGATCGAACCCAAGTTTTGCATAAAACAAAATAAATGTACCCGATAATTCTAGAGCACTACTTCACCCGGAAATGACCCCTTTACCTCAAATTGACCTTTCAAGATCAAATTCTACTTTTGCATAAAGCAAAAAGTTTTGATTACGTTGACTCTTCACGGGAATTTCAAATCAATGTGGCCTCACCTGTGAAGTATTCAACTTGCCTACATACAAAAAACTGATGAATTGTTTAGTTATTAATAAACCCTACCAGTGTGTCAAAGCAACATATCATGACATTTCAGCATAGATTTCAATGTATTCTAGAAGTAAACTAAAAAGTTGGGTTAAGTTCTAGATTGTAAACAACTACCCTACTTTATTCTACTCTTATGATGCTTGACTCGTTAGAAGCAGAATAAAGTCGTTTCTCCAAATCTTTTCTACTTTATCCTGAGATTCCTCGTGAGAAAACACGAAACTCTCGATGATACGTTTAACATTTTAAAAGTGAAGCTAGCAATAAAGAAACTAAATTCAGCCAAGCCCGAGGGCCTGATCTAATTTCAAATGAAATTTGGAAATTCACGAAAAGCAACTTTTTTGTTTTCCTAGCTGAATTTTTCCAACAGGTCTCGTAGTTCGGTACAGTACCAAAGTCACGGTGTGTTTCGACAGTTATAACTAAGTACAAGAAGGGAGACAAAAACAATCCGGCAAACTACCATCCAATCTCGCTATGATACACCGTTTTAAAACTGTAAAACACAAGAAGCTCTCAAAATTTCACGCTGGGTTCTAACGAGGGAAAGCCACGGAAAGGATCAAATATGTTTTCTTTCCACCTTAATACATAAACATTTTGGAAAAGGGAATAAGCTCTACGTCTGCTTTGTGGATCTTCGACAGGCATTTAATATACCAAACCACGCAATCTACTCTAGAACTGCATATTGCAAGAAGACGTTTCAGAACAGTTTATTAAGAGGGATGGAGGGGGCCCCTCCAGTGAAGTCCTACAGAAGAAGATGAAGCATGCCTCAAACTTCTTCCACATTGTAGTGTCTGCCAAAACTCTGGAACAAAGTGTGTTTATTTTCGAACATGAAAATAAGAGTTTACATTCAGACTATAACATTTGAGACTTAAATAAAAGACAAGGTCTTTTGACTAATGATAAAATGGCAGTGGAAAACTGCTAAGCTTGCAACTAGCAATAATTTGAAACTTCAAACTTGAGCTAACTGCAGAGACTCTACACACACAAATTTACTAGTTATTTACAAATTATTTGATATGGTATGTCGCTCTAGCATTAGTATTTTTTTGAACGTATTATTTTACCAAGTTTCCTAAAGAAGATATTAGCTGTTAAGTTAAAAATTTTTTTAGTTCTTAGTTTTCCATTGTACAAACATAATGTAATTCCGTGACATCTAAAAAATGGTTCAATATCACAAAACAGAAATTTTGTTGCAAGCTCCTAATATGTACACTTTTTTAAATTAAATATCATGAAATCATTTGTAAAGCATTAGCCAATTATTAGGTTTTCATATGCTGTTTTGCAAAAATGAAAATATAAGATAAACACACTAATTACAATTCATTTTTTTACATAACTCAACTGTATTTCGAAATTAATTGAATATTTTCCTTCATGTAGGGAACTTGCATAATGAAAAATATTGTGATGAGTAACCTAATCATAATCAAAATAGGGCATTTTGCCATTTCCTGGAAAAAGTATATTTTTCAAGCTAAACTATAGATGGGCATCTTTACTACAGAGCTCACATTGTGAAATCCAGGAATAAAACCATCGCTGTTTCCAATGACGAATGCGACTGCCTTTCAAGCAGTTACCCCAACTTTAATTAAAAGCGGACTAGAGAAAAATTCTTGGCGTCTCTCTTGCGTCGACCTTTATCACACAGGTTTATAGTGCGCAAATAAAGGTACCATTATGTCAACCTTGACTCAAACATGCGTGTGTCACATTACAATTCCATCTGAAGTCAATTCTTATGCTACAATATATGGAACCCTGAAGAAAGTTCATCAATTTTAACTTAAACTTTTGAGGAACTGAGCAAAGAAGTTAAAATAAACTTGAAATTGGATCCTCAATTCATACTAGCGAATTCCAAACTTGAGAGAAAAGATATCAAATATTTAGGTAGAAATTAGCAATGTTTGTAATGTTCACTTTACCTTAGTTTGAAAAAAGTAATTCTATATGAAGTACACATGGTTATAAATTAAAAATGTAAAGCAACATAATAATTTTCTTGCAAACTCTAAACCACCTAAAACGTCTAGTTTAATTATTGCCCCAGCACACAAAATTTGTATCCATTCATTTAAGCTTTAGTTCCCAAACAGACTTGTACTTCAAATAAACTTGCATGCTACAAAAATTTTAGAACGGTAAAGCAGTAAAATTGTTCATTTGTACGCTGCTAACGACTACCCTTTTTTATATTACCTCAGCTATAGCAATTGATGAAAATTTTCAAAATTTCCTGCACTGTCCAATAGTGCTAGTGGAAGGTGAATTTTCTGAACAACTTGCATCAGTTGCAAAATTCCTTATCGAACTTCAAAAGCATCCAGTTGTAAAAATTTCACTTACAACAGCAAATTCAACCTTAAGGGCAACATTTTCCAACTTGGTGCGAAGAAAGCAAATGTGTCAAGTAATGTTGGCTATCGATGTACCTTCTGATACCTACTGTTAGTTTGCCGATTGGGCCAATTTGCTAATAAAAGTACAAGTTTCGTCTGATACAGCTCTGAGAAGTGCGGTACACGCCTGCCGCCTATGGATTACCTCCCACAACACATCACTTATTCATGCCCATACACATCAACACCTAGTTAAGTGCCCAAATACCGCGGGGAACCGGAATGCTTTATTGCATCTCTCATTTTTTGAGCTACATATCTATCCTTTTGATATAGAGATAGTAACCAAAGTTGCATCTCCATGTAGACAACAGCTCACTTACATAAAAAATTATTCTTTAACCGCATCAAACTTTTTTGGCGACTTACCATTAATGCTAGATAGAGAAATACTTGAAGTTGTACGTACAGCATGTGCAATAACGTGCTTTTATTCTGACACAATAATACCCAATCGCATGCCAATTTTGATTACAAGCGTTGCCTACGAATGGGTTTATTAAGAGTAGCATTCCGTGGCATTACAACGCAGTAATAGAAATTCTAAAGGTTTTCAATTTTGATCATGTTATATTTTGAGTGTGGGCCGAATGGTTTTATTAGACTGTCGAAAGTAGGGTGATTTTCCAATAAAATAGCTTGTGGTATTTATACCCTTAGCAATTAGTGTCCAATTAAGTGCTGGAAAGAACCGCAGAGAAGTTATCAAAACCTCAATTAAGCTATGACGTTTTGACTTTAATGCTTCAGTGCATTAGTGGTTAAGTTGTGCTTGGGCTAATGCTAATGTCCTATGCTGACGTAATTTAAATTACAAACTTACGTTTAGCATATACATTACAGATCACAATAGGCAAAATTATATTTTGAACAAAAGACTGTTCGAGACACCTACAACTCAAGTTACAGTTCAATTCCGAGCAAACATATTCCCTCGCTCTGCAAGAATGTCCTTTGGAAAAATTTACGCACTTGTAAGCGTCAGCTTAAATTTCATCACATGTAGTCGCTGGCATTCGTACATGTCATTTGAGCCTTTTACAAATCCTTTTCCTGCAGACCTTTGGTTGCTATTTATTGGTACCATGTTTGCCTCCACCGTTTTTTGTACGGGGTATACGTTACCGTTCGTCAAAAGACGACTATCACTTTTTTGTACTTAAGTGTTTACTTGAACAAGATTTATATTTTTCAAGATCCCTATCATCGGGCTTACGAGTTTTTTGGCTATATTTCTTTTGATGAGTATATTTATTACAAATTTATATCGGGGAGAGTTGACGTCTGAGTTAACAAAACCGCTTCTTCGTACGCGGCTAAAAAATGTGAATGATTCTATTAAGAATTTTAGGTCATTGGTGCCATCAGATGCAGCGATTCACAAATCTTTGCTTAAAATACCACCAACGAGTAACGTAAAGCAAAAGTGGACGTATCTAAGTAACGTCATAGGACCAAAATGTTCGTTAATACGAGATTTTCACACTCTACTTGCGGGAGAAAGCGCTTCAGCAGTTCATAATGCAACGTATGTAGAGGTCAGGTTTCCAAAGCTATTTAATAGCCTAACGCCAATTTTGAATAAACAACTTAATACAAGTGGGTCTGAATTTTTTGAGGAGATGCTAAAGTGTAACGACACTATATTTGTGGAAGAAAAACATATTTTAGACAAAACGTTTTTGACGATACTCAAGGCCAATGATGATAATGCTGAGAACGTATATCACGGGGAAGATCATTTTTTATCGCGCGTGAACTTATTTGCTACAAGTATACTATGCTTTGATCGACTAAATTTTATGCACTTCAGATTCCAGGGAATGCTTCAATCGAGAGTTTGGAAGCGAATGCAAGACAATGCGAGAAACAATGGAACCATCATAAGTGTGAATGATCAAATTGCGTTGAAACATCATCAGCAAAGAAGCAAGTATCCAAAGAAAGTCAGCACTAAAAGTGGTCTGCCGTTAGGTGCATTCGCAATATGTCCAATTTTTGTGTCGGTTTGCGTCTGTGCTTGTATAATAGAGCTTATCACTGACTTATCAATTTCTGCTTGGTACAAAATGAATTATTATTCTTACCAAAGCCAAGACGACAATTAGAACGCAAACTTAAGAAATGCAAAGCTGTTGACTAAGGAATTACAAAATCGTCGCATTAGTCAAATTAGTCACAAATGTAGTAAAAAAAAATACAAAAACTAATAAATGAATTATTGTGCTGATAAAAGTGATAATATAATAAATAACTTTTCATATAAAAACTTTTCTTACTACACTTGTAAATTAAGTGTAAACGGTCACTGTAATATGACAGTATGCTTTGAGATTTTAGGCACTTTTTTAATAATTTAGATAATTTTTTGCAAAGGCGCAATTTGAATATTAACAATTTCTACAGAGGTTCAACTTTGTCATCAACCCTTTTACAAAAATTAAATTTGAACATCACCCGTTCTCCAGGGTTTCAATTTTAACATTGACCATTTTTGCCAAGTTTTCGATTCGGGCATGTACAATTTCTACAGATGGTCAATTTGAATATTAGCCGTTCCTACCCTTTTTATTTTTATCATAACCAATTTTTACAAAGTATCTACTTTAACATTGATCATTTTTGTAAAGGCACAATTTGAATATTAACAATTTCTAAAGAAGTTCAACTTTGTCATCAAACATTTTTTACAAAAATTAAATATGAGCATCGCCCGTTTTTCCAAGGGTTCAATTTTAACATTGACCATCTTTGCGGAACCGCATTTCCAACATGTAAAATTTTTACGGATGTTCAACTTGAACATTAACCGTCCCTACAAAATATCTGTTTTTATCATTACCAATTTTCACAGAGTTTCAATTTTAACATTGACCACTTTTGCAAAGGCGCAATTTGAATATTAAAAATTTCTATAGAGATTAAACTTTGTCATTAACCATTTTTACCGAAGTTAAATTTGAACATCACCCGTTTCTCCAGCGCTTCAATTTTAACATTACCATTTTTGCGGAGTTTTAATTCGAACATTTGCAATTTCTAGAGATGTTCAATTTGAACATTAACCGTTCCTACACACTATCATTTTTATCCCTACCATTTTAAAATTTATACCATCGATTTTAAAACTACATCGTTCAAATGTTTTCCACCCCTCCACAGCATGTACCGGTTGATTTTTTTGTGCCCAAAGTAAATTACACCACCTCATTGTTTACATCCCCACAATTCACCGCCAAGTTTACTCTCAACTGTAAACACCACAGCTACACTTTACCTTCTAACACACCACATTCTCCTACGGCATGCATGCCCACTTCAATATTTGAGCTTTTAGTTTGTCAACACCACATCCAAAAGTAAAAATTCCCTAATTAATATTTCCACGTAAATTAATTTGCACACGTATGGTTTAATAATTAAGTATTTGTACGGATTTTGCCCATTTGTGGTTGCTTACCACAAGTTGACCTTGTTACAAGCCGTAAGTAAAGTCATTAACTTGGTAACAATAAATCTTAAGAATTTTACTTTAACCATTATCTAATGTGTGATAAAACTAATTTGGATAAAATCGTTAATATGTCAACCACATCATCGATATTTTCAAGTACTAATCAATGTTGTATTAAATTTAGACCTCATTAGGAAATTAATTAGTTGGTAGCCGCTACATGAACTCATTTAAATCTTGGCGCCCTGTGATTCCGTCACCGTTTGACTTTGATAAATGGCGTAAATTAATTATTTGTAAATATTTAAGCTACGTTACAAAATGTAAAATAGTAAAATACTTTGCAAAAATAATAAGCAGGTCTGTAAATTGACAAAGGTATTTCCAAGTACTAATCATTGATGTATTAAATTTACTAAGCAATAAATCAAGACATCCAAAAATAAATTTGACCTATTTTTTTATTATAAATTAATTTGTCCATGTGTGGTTTAAAAATTAAATATTTGTTAACATTTTGTCCATTTGTGGTTTGTGACTGCAAGTTGACCTTGATAAATGGCGTGAGTAAAGTCAACCACAAGATGACCTCATTAGTGAGAAAATTAATTAGTTGGTAGTCGCAAGGAAACATTAATTAGTAGCTAACCGCAAGAAGGCTTGTTGGGTATGTGTTTAGACTTTGGACTGGGACCAAACCCCCACCGTGTTTTCAAGAATCGGGACCAAACCCCCACCCAACACTCTTCTGCTGTGGTTCATGGGCGAGGTAACGGCGACTTCCGCCTTAATGCTTGCAGTCGGACGAGGTCAAAGATCGTCGGCAGTTGAGGGGAACGGTTGAACAACGTTACACAACGCCATTCCTAATTGTTACCTACTTTGTGACTTGTCGACTAGGGGGGCTCAGGGGCAAATGATGGGGTCGAAGAGACACGAGCGACGAGGTCACGATTGTGACAAGATGTGCAAATAAATCTTTTATTTGCACAAATAACTAAAAGTTTACAAATGACACAAAGTAAGGTCAATGGCCGAAACTACTTGCTAATAGTCGAACAGACTAAGGCAGAGGCAAAACGACGACTGAGCCTCGAGCAACTGTGACTCACCTCTATTTATAACCATAGGCTGAAGGCCAATAACATGAACACACCGTCGAACTACGTCGAACTACACCAATAGGATGAGTGTAAAACTAACTCTACGTCAAGGGTACGGCGTCGGCGAGGTCGTTGACGTCGTACTCGCGACAATATGTTATTTTATACGTTTTCTTTTTTGTTTGAAAATTGGTTTGGAAGTTTGCTGGAAGTTAAAAAATGTAGAAAACCTTTAATATAAAATATGTAGCTTTATATTTCTTGCATGATGTTCACACTCTAGACTTAAATTTGTATTAAGAAAATTCTTAACAGATATTCTTAAGAAAAGAGATATGTTAAAAAACAAGCAAATAATTCGAGTGGCATTATTTTGAACAAGCAACGATGTCATACGATGCCAAAACAAATTTATCTCTATTTATACATCTGAAATCTACATACACCTTGCTCATGTACTCAATTAAAAAAATGGCAAAAAATTCTCCAAATGTGGTCAGAACTAACAACGAATTGCTATGTTACTATTTTACCTCTGGGTAACAATTGTTACACAACATGATAACTCTTATATTTTAAGGGTTTTTATAGAAATTATAACTTTAGTAGACTAGTCTAAAATTATCCAACATGAAGACTGTGTATCGAAAATATGTTTCGTTTAGCGAAATTGTCGATTTCGCTAAAACTAGTTTTCAAGTAGTTGTTTGTACCCAAAACTGAGTTATTTTTGTTACACCTACCACGCATCTTTTCTGTTTATTTACTATTAAGAGCATAGAAGCCAAACCAGCCCGTCCTAGAGCAAGCAAACCTTGTGATTTAACTTTTTATGTCCTTTGGCGGCCATGTAAGAATCTGCTCATGTTTTATTATAATTTAATTTAATTTATAATAATAATATAATTTTTAAATGATATTGAACTTCTAATCTTAATTCTCGGCGAAGAAATGAGTTTTACACCCAAGTGTATAAAAGCAGAGTTTCTGTTTGAATATTACCTCAAACTATACAAAAAATATTACACTCTCTCTGATACTTCTTATAGCATAACAACTATGTGTAAGTTGGATATCCCACATAAATTTCCCGATTGTTTTGCAGGAGTTTTATTACAAGTAAATAAAGGAAGACATTAGCTCTACAAACTCAGAAGTTTACAAAAAAAATGAGTTCTATGTAGATACGGAATAATTTTTTTCTTGGATCTAGGCATTGCTTGAAGTTGTATACCATTGTCGTGAACTTGTTTTTGCCAAAAAACTATTGTTCAGTTTTTTATTAAACTTACTTCTAGGTCCTTCAGCTGCTTAATGTTGTGGATATTATGGGTGGTATTGTTTTCTGCAGTAAAAACTTAAACTTAACATAGAATGCATAAGTGCAACATACTACGAGAGTTTTTTTTTTTTTAATTTTTTTTAAATTTGCACTTACAAAACTAAAAGCAATAGGTATTGGGATATTTAGAAACTACAAGCAAAACAGTTTTCAAAACAAAATTGGGAAGAAAAAGAAAAACAATTTAGTCGACATGTTGTCGGAAGGGGGAAATTGGAAAAAACAAACATGAATATTTTTTGCAAACTTTTTTACAAAAACAAGAAAAATAATATTGTACAAATATGCTTAGTAGTATAACGAAATATTTGAAAAAAGTAGGATACTTTTACAAAAATAAGGAAATTGTTTTACAGTAATTATTTAGAAATTGGGACATCGATAATTAGTAGTTAAGAAAGTAGTACACACACCATTTATATTTTAAAGTATTTCTTTTAAACTAGCAAGTGTTAAATGTTTGGAGACTTTATATACTTTTATAAAGTATTATATAGTATAGTTATTTGGAACACCCGCTAATGGTAAATCATAATTTTTGTGTTAGTATCCGCATACTCCCGTCTTAAAACTGCCTTTTTTGAAACTCATGAAAACATAAATTTCGTAATAACAAAGCACCACTACTTTGTTCCTTGGTTTCTCTTTTTCTATTAAAAACAGAAAATTTTCAAACGAAGTTTTAAGAATATGTAAATTTATGTCCACAGTCAATTAACTCACTTAATTAATCAACGCTTCTTACACTCTAATATGTAACTGTAGTACTATTTTTTAATACTTTTACTTACATATTTCAACAGTTAGGACTTTATGGCATACATTAGATTGCAGCGGTTAGGAGCAAAAAAAAACAATAATAAACACAAGCATCCTACTTTACATATAACTAAAACAAACTAAACTATGATGTGAATATACTAAACTAGTACACCCATATCCATTGGTCTCTACCTCAATACATGATATAGAACAATTGAAATTAGCTAGCAATAAATGCTAAAAAATGTAGACAATGCCAAGAACAATACGAAATTTTTGTATTCGACAAAACACCCAAATACGACCAATTAATCCAAATTAAACTAATTAAATTTTCTATTTATGCACTAGCTGCATCGTGCCGCCGTGCGGCATTTGCTTGCTTCCCGCAGTAACTACATGTCCTGCCGTAACTATAAATGGCAAAACTCAAAATCTGGAGCTATTTAAGCTATAAGGACAATAAATGTTCGTAAAAAATTTGCTAAGTTAAGGAAAGTAATTTTGGCACGGAAATTATCCTAAGCCACCTCATATATTTTCAAACCTTATACATGAACATATACAATGATCATGAGGAAAGACATTTGAGATTTTTGTTGCGGGTGCTACGCTGGTATCGAATTTCGGGGGATGCGGAGTTTGTGCCGAGAGATCATTATCGTCAGATCTGACGTTAAAACGTTCCTGTAAACCAAGAAGCACTGTCAGTGACCATTGACCTTTGACCTCGTCATAACGTGACCCTTACGACAAGGGTCTTGTCGACCTCCCTAAAATAACACTGGACGAAAGCAACCATTTTTAAGCACCGTGCCAAGTCGTTTCTATCGTTGGTGACCTCTCCTCCTCCATGACCACACAAGCAAAGGAGATCCAGTTTTAATTAACCTCGGCTAACGTGACCCTTGACCTCATCTAACATTCAACAAAAAAGATCAGTGATCAACGATTAACTCAAGTACACATCCGATCTAACGTTTGGACGTCGTGTAAATCTGAGAAGGAGCCCAACGCCAAAACCAAAGCCCAAGGAGTCCACCACGGTGACCTGCGACCTTTATAAAAGCGTACTTTCCTGTAACAGCTCACTCGCCAAGCATCAGCTGGTACATTTAAAGGAAAAGAGATAGCCAGAAGAAAAAACCAGTAAGGGAAAAATAAAGAATATTTTTTTTTTAAACAAGGGAATTGTGGCTTGAGGTCATTGGTGGGCCTAGAAGGTCAATTGGTGGAGCTTTGAAGGCTATTGGTGGGACTTGAAGTCCAGTGAGGGTGAGAAGGCCCTAATTCAGTGGAAAAAGCAGATGGCGGCTTGAAGCCAAAAAAAGCCATCAGATAAGGAGAAGCCTTATCAACTGCACTAAATTTATGCAAATGAGGCAACAACCTTTGAAAGG
>JAQFYP010001532.1:0-15223 GCA_034694865.1 Bilobella braunerae
CTTTTACTTTTCATCTTTTCTTTAAAACGAATTGGCGCAGACGGAAACTCAAGTTTGAAGTTGTGAGAAGAGGTCAATTTAGATTATTGGCAAAACAAAAAGTAGTTGAGACTTGAGGTGGGGCTTAAACACGTCTCCGTTATTATACCGTTCGAACAATGTTAGGCTGCTGGATCTAAACTAGATTAAAAAAAAACATACATGTGGCAAAATTTACACTACCTTTCTTATCTTGTTTGTAGTAAAAGCTACGTATTTTCTACTGCGTTATCGACAATTAAAAAACACATTGAACTGAGTCACAGCAGCGATTGCGGCGACGAGAAGAACCGCTCAGTCATTTTGAATTTCAAGCTGCAGTAAACCATTTTTAACTAAAATGGAAACACCCTCAGCAATAGTGAGAGCCTTAGCACTTGTCCTGTTACTGAAGTATACACCTTCATTTGCTGAGTTCAGTAACCTAGTCTCAGACAAGACTGGATTCTCTGGAAAGGACGTAACGGCCACCGTGTTTGGTTCACAAAATAAAGAAATCTTCCCGGTTGCATATGCTGATTTCAACTCGGATAAGATCACAGACATTTTTACTGTGTCAAGAGACCAGTCTACGCTCCACATTTACTTTGGCCACGAGACTCCAACGCCAATATTCAAACCGGCTATAGAATGTACGTTACGAGAGAATTGGAAGAAAAAGGGATACATTGATAGCCCAGTCAAAATAGTTGGCGTTGTGGCGGCAGATTTTAACGGTGATTCGATTCTAGACGTAATGATTACTTACAAACGTTCACCAGAGAAGGTACTTCATGGAGATGGAAAGGATTGCGCCAATATAACCACGAGCTTAGAATCTGTAATTTTTCGTGGTAACTTGACAAGCCTTGATTGCAACGTGGAAGTAAGCGAACACCTAGCAATTTTGGATTTGGTTGATGAGCCTTTGGCGCTCGACATCAATGGGGATATGGTGATGGATCTGTTTGGAGAAATATATGTCCGAGAAACGGAGGATGTGGTGCCAATACCTAAACCTATACCTAACGCGACGACTACGACTACACCTTCCCCTCATCCCCCATGTTTCAAGACCCGGGTTGAAAAGAAAATTTGGTTGTTCAGCTCATCTGGTCCCCAAGTGGAATCACCAATTCGGCCACCGCCGGCTTTGGATTTTATTTTGACAAATGACACTGTCGACGACCCTAATAAAACGGTTAATTGTTCCCGGCCACATGCAAATTCGTTTGCAGACACAGATGGCGACTTTGTACCAGAGCTAGTTCTCGTCACTGCTTTTGAGGAACCTAATGGATGGATTTACCAGAGAAAAATTTACCAAATTAATCTGGACGATCCAACGGTGCCGAAATTCCGACTACTACATAACCCAATTGATATTCACTTAAAAACAAATCCCACTAATAAACTTCAAGTTCTCGGCCAACCTGTCTGGATGGACTTGAATCAAGAAGCAAAGCTTCTTCAGCTATTTCCATTCAGTTCGACGAAAGACTGCGCACAGGGTACGAATGGAATTTTAGTTGTGACCGAAAACGGCAGTTCGGTTTTGCCCTTAACGTTTGATGATCCTGGAAATTGGAATTACGTATGCAATCA
The DNA here is from genome assembly GCA_034694865.1 of Bilobella braunerae. NCBI lineage: Eukaryota > Metazoa > Arthropoda > Collembola > Poduromorpha > Neanuridae > Bilobella > Bilobella braunerae. The sequence goes on from JAQFYP010001532.1 coordinate 1,624, forward strand.
TCAGGCCCATAGCTACTCAAACTATACCGACACTATAACACTTCGAGCTGGCGATTTTAATTTGGATGGATATCCTGACCTTATAGGAATTCTTCGCCCACAGGGTTCGTCCTCGTTGAATTCGAGAGCCGTTATTTTTGAAAATGTACCTTGTCAATCAGACTGTCCCTTTCCAAGAACTTTTCGAATTAATTTCGAGGCTTTGGCGCAATATAATAATGTAACATTGGCTACCTTCTTCGATCTTCACGAGGACGGTCTTGTTGACGTTATTGTAGTTCGAAGAACAGATGAGACAACTAAGCCAAATAAGGACACATATTCAGCCTTCGCATTTCAGAATAGTCCGGACTATGATGCCAATTTTATGAAAGTAATGGTTCTTTCGGGGCTGAGTTGTCCATTGTGTCCGCAAAGCCAGACACCTTATGGAAACATTATTTCGGGACCCGTTATCAAATACATGACGACAACTCAAGCAGATCATTTCCAGACCGCAGTTGCTGCACAGTTCTACCGCTCCTCCCACTTCTCGATGGACATCCCTTACACAATTTTTGGCGTTGGTCAATCACCTAATTTCATTGAAACCCTGGAAATCTCAGTTTCAACCGAGGCGGATAAGAGAGTTCAGCAGTGGCAGCAGTTGATTCCGAACTCTCAAATAATTGTCATTCCTGCGCCGCTGGACAAAGTTTGGTTGTGGAGCGCTAAGTTGTTCCTAACACCGAGCCGAGCTGTTCTGAATACGGGATTGGTGCTCATTGGGTTTTGTACCGTGATTTGTCTCATAATTGGTGGACTTCAATATAAGGAAAGGCGAGACGACATGAAAGACAGGCTACAAGAGGCTCATCGCTTTCACATGATGTGAAGTCGCTTCATTAAACATTAAAACTAAATATTAGGAAAATGTGTTAACGCTACTGCGACTGCGATATTTGAAAACTAAAACCATACCATGAATTAATTCTAAAAGCTAAATTGAAATTCTTAAAGTCTTATTTTTTGTGCAACAAAGATCCCCTTCTTCCTTCAACAATTTTAGAATTTGTTTAGTTACTGTTTAGTCATTAGAGTTAATTACCGTGTATAGCTTGTAATAATGATAAACGTTGACTGTAATTTATTCTTTGATTTCGAATAAGATGTGGATATAATCTTGAACTCTCCGCTGCTACCACCACATTTAGACATTGATTTTTGATAATTATTCTTTTTTTTTTGGTTTTTGCATTTGTTTTGGGTAATGTTAATGTTGGTCCAGCCGGAAACAGTATCTTGCATATTTTATTCAGGTTGTCGAAGGTTAAGGTTATGTACCACACTAATAGCTTGATTTGAAATGGAATGCCGAAAGGTAATCAAAACTTTATTTTTCCTTCATTAAAGCAAGCTTTCTTCTATTTTGTGTACTTTTTAGGCTCTGCAACATGATCCAAGTCAACGCGGACAGGATTTTGTGTCGAAGCGATCAATTTTGGATTGTCCGAAGACTGTTGATGTGGTGTCGATTCGGTCAGCAGACAACTCCCTTTTGGGTGGAAACAAGGAACAATTTATGGAATTACTTCGAGACAGAGTCCTCACTCCCAGAAACTACGAAGGCATTGACTTCCTCTCTTACTTTTCAAAGGCGGAATGGTCTGTAGTACGGCTCAAAGATGGGCCATTACGGTAAAGTCATAAAAAGAACAATTTAACACTCTTGAATTCATTGATATGAAATAATTATAAATCTGTTTTTAGGACCCCACGCTGTGTTTTGGCTACGTTAACTTCAACCTTTCAATTAGTAATTCATGGGCAACTGAACGAATTAACTGACGAGCATCAACGAAACTGGACTCCCCTACTAAACGTCTCACAAACTGCGAATATGATCCTTCGCCAAAAGTGGGAAATCGAAGATGAGGAACAAACTGGAGGATTGGAGTTCGATACGTATAAGAAACGGATGCGCCAACTTACATGTGTTGGTAAGACTAATAGCAATAACTGCTAACTAAAGTATTTTTTTTTTGCAAAGTCAACATTGTTTAGATTTTACTTGGATGTCGGCACTGGACGGCGACAACTCAGGTCGAGCCTCAGAGCTTTACATGATCGTCGCTCACTTTGACGGAGTCATAGACATTTGGAAAATATTTACTTGCGTCGAAACTGGAAAGCTAGTAGGAGAAATAATTTGCTCTAAAATGGTAATGGAAGGACACGTTATATCTACAATGAAATTTCAAGTGATGGACAGCAATGTCGGTAAGGTCTTGTAGAACGTTTTTACAAACTGCAATGTTTTACATGTTTGGATTTAAATCAATTTCATAAATAAAACTTTTTCATTTTTACTCATACTAGGAATTTTGGCTATTGGAACTAACAACGGGATTGTCCGAATGTTTAGAATCGAAAGACAAACCGCAGAGGCATTGGAAAGTGAACGCGATGCCGAAACCGCAATAGAAAGAAATAACATGTTTCGAATTGAAGATGGAATAGAAATTTGGAGCGACGATGAATTGCAAGTCGAGAGTTTTATGTTCAGCTTCGGTTCTGAACCTCGAAATATTTTGAAGCGTCTTTCAGTGGATGTTCTTTTCCATAAGCATCCAAGCTTTCTCTGTTCGAGTACAATCTCCATGTTTGGCGATGTTCTATCCTGGAAACCAGTAACACATATTAAGCTTTCGAATGGTCCGATTGTTGGTATAACAGGCTTAAACTTACATTTATTTCAGAGCATTTAACCACCACTAATAATAATTCAAACAATATTATAAACATTTAACAGGTTTGGGACGTTACTCTGATGAATTGCTAATGTGCTGTCATGAATCTGGGCTTTTGTCTCTTATTTATCACAAAAATGGAGACTTGAAATACCTTGAAGGGTCAGCGAATTCAATCAAGGACGGTCCTCCGTCCAAAGCCGACATTTACCGGTACAAGGGTTTCGCATTTTCCACTAATAAGGGTTTGGCCTTTATTGGCAAAAAGTAAGACTTGAGCTTTCTTTTCTTGTAAATGTGGCTAAAAATACATTACATCAAAATCTTAATTCGTTTTTTTTTTAAATAGTTTGAACTGTTTCTATGATCATAACGTTGACAAGGATCCAGGAAAACTTCTTGTGTTTTCAACACTTTCTGTTGAACATTCTTGGGATACGGTGAAAGAACACTTTAGGGCCAACGGTTGCCGTCTAGATTTAATCGCAGATGTTCTATTAGCCTTCAGGTAATTAACTTCATTTGGAAATTAAGTGAGCGAACGTTAAATTACATCTTCGGTTGAAATTTCAGGTATCAGTTGAGATCTCGAAATCACATGGACGTGAGCAAATTTCTGGATGGGTCAGCAGGTTCACTTGAAATTACTCCAGAGATACTCCAATTGTACTTGTGGACGCTTCGTGCTCTCAATGTTACTGGAGAGCAACAGATTGGCGAAGATGCTGAGAGAATAAAGAAAATGGAAACTATTGTAAGCGATTATTTTGTTACTTTCATTTTTGTTCCACATTGAAAACTTGCCCATTTTTTCAGTGTAGAAAATAAGAATTTAGCCATCGAATTTCTATTTTCTAAAGAGAACTTTTTTTGTTTACTTATTAATTTGTTTGTTGTGTGTCAGCATCACCGCCAACAGGAAGTTGAAGACGAGCTGTTGCAACGCCATTATATTACTTTGCTGGAGTCCATTGATGAAACAATGTTACCAACACTAAGCCTTCCTGAGGCCCAGTCACTATTTCTAATTCAGCAATTTCTCAATACTAAGCCATCGCTGAGGCATATCTCCTTCGAACCTGCCATTATTCCAGCCGAAGCGCCTTCTTGTACTATTTGTGACAGTGAGGTTGACTTTGTTGAACACGGTACTACCCACGAGGAAGATTCCGTTGGATCGATGCAGCCAGGAAAAATAGCCGGATGCAACTGGTACAAACAACAATGTACGGAAGGACATAATGTTCCTGTATGTATCCTCAGTCTCCTTCCATGCAAGTTTCCGTATCGAAGTTGTGAAACTTGTCAAGTCATTTGTTGTCTTAAACCGGGTAAGATCTTGACGAAAAATAAATTAAAAGCGAAATTTACTCTCATCATGAATTTCTATTTTTTTAGTCTTCAATTTAAAGACAGAGTGTCTATTGTGCGGCGACGAAATGGTACCATCCCACGATTTTGAAGAGGTTGAGGCAGATGGAGAAGAAGAAAATTCAGATCTAGAAGATCCGCCAGGAATACGGTTTTTGGGGGTTAAATCAGAACGTTCAGAAACATTAAATTAACTTAATAAATCAATTAATATTATTTAAAATTATATTCTTGTCTCACTGTCTCATATGTACAACAAAATTAGATTATCTAAAATTTGTTTATGTTGAGTTTAAAGTTTAGAAAAAACATTATAACTACATTATGTTTTACAAGATTTATTGTACTCTCTGACAAAAATATGATATATGTTGATGACGTCTTTTGTCTTTTTTTTTAATTTTATCTCTTTGAACTTTGACTTGGGATTCTCTATGGACTCATCTTTCACAGGAATTCGTTGGTCGTTGGTTTTGAATTTTAATTACATTAAACTCGAAAGCTTTTAATTGGTGTTAATTGCGAAGGAATGGTTTTAATTAGCTAGAAAAAATAAAAGTGCCAGGAGTTGGTGGCTTCGATTCCCAATTGTATTTGACTTTGAGTACGAGTACGAATGATTTTGTGGTTACTTTGAGAAATTGGATTGGTTGTACCATGTATTGCAATTAGTACTGTGCCCGCAGGATCCTTCCAGAGATGATGAATAGTTCGCTGAATTCCAGTAGTGTTGGAGCTGGAAGATTAGAACCCAATTTTACGTATCGAAGTGACTTTTACTATTCAGATTACGACTGGACAGGAATCCAATGCCCAACATACCGGTGGTATGGCTACTACGTCGGCGGAATTGCAACGACGGTCCTATGCACCTTCGCAATATTTGGAAATATAGTGTGCATTATTGTGCTTTCGCGTCCAGTAATGAAGTCATCAGTAAATTTTATACTGCTGGCAATGAGCTGCTCAGATTTGATTCAAGTGACAGCGACACTGCTCATGCGCGGGATTCAGAGAATTTGTGAACATCATTGCGTCGGTGTAGTATATACGTTTTGGATTCAACCAATCATTACACCGTATCTATTTCCATTTGGAACCACGGGTAAGAAAGGCTTCAGTTGAATATAATAACTGCAGCCTTGATACTGAATTAATAAAAAGAAGTGCTTTGAAAATGTATTACCCAAACGTATTCGCTTCATTCTGACACTGTGTCTTTGTGTAGGTACAGCACAACTAAATACAAAGAAAGTCGTTGAAAATTTAGTTTCAATGCTAAACCTATATTTGGAAAGCTTTTTTAGGCTTCGGTTTGGTGGTTTGGAATAAAAATGATAGTATACTAATTTTCATTTTTTTAATTATTAAGCCAGTTAAACAAAAGTAATTATTCTGATGATATTTTTTATAGCCCAGGTCGCTTCCATCTACTTGACCGTTCTCGTGAGCGTGGAGCGCTATGTGGCCGTTTGTCAACCCTTTAAGGCTCGAATTTGGTTTTCCTGGAGAAAGTCATTTTTATTTTGTGTGGGCGTGGCCTTATTTTCTCTTCTCTACAATTTGCCAATGTGGTTCGAGCTGGACACTCGGGCAAAGTTCAATCACGATCAATTTCTTGGTCTCATCGTACGTCGATCTGCGCTATATCGTGACCCAACCTACGTTTTCTACTACGTCAACTTGGGCTCTTTCATTGTTATTCGCCTCGTGCCCTTCACACTACTCGTTGTGCTCAATGGCTTCATTTACAAAGCGGTAAGATGATCTCCATTTTGTTTTTGTTTTTTTCATGTTATGTTGCTCAATTTCAAATGGTCTGCCAAACTCTTTGAAAGAAAAAAAACTTCTCAAGTTAAGTGGAAGCGAAAATTAATAAAAACTTGCCGAATTATGGCAATCAAGTTACACTTTACCTTAATTTGAACTTAGGGAACTTATTCGAAAATTTCAAGTAAAGTACACTTATATTTAGTTAACTCGAACGGTGAAATCAACATAAATTAATAATGATCTAATTCTCAACTTGTTTTTAGGTGTATCAAATGAACAAAACGAGAAAGACTTTGACGCATCTCCAGTGCCACGAAGTTTCAGTCGCCCGAATGCTGCTCTGCATTGTCGTCATCTTCTTGCTATGTAACCTGGTGACAATTGTGAGCAACATGCTGGAAGCATTTCAAGTACCTAAGCCTCAAGAGCTGTCCAGCGCCTCCAACTTCCTGGTGCTGCTGAACGCCGCCCTTAATTTCATCATCTACTGTTTCATGAGTCGAAATTTTAGAAAAGTTCTTCTTCTCTTGCTCGGCGCCGACTCAACAAAAACGAACTTTCATAGAAGAAGACCCACGAAATCTACGCTGCTCCAATCGCTGATTTTACAGCTACGACTACGCCCACAACCTGAACCTGAACATACTACTACAGTTCCGCTGTAGGGCTGATTTTCTGGAAATGTTCCGCGCATATCGTTTCTTACCAAAAATTTGAATTCTGTGAAATTTCGACTCAGGTCTATTATTTTAAACTATTGTTTTTTTAGAATAAGAAATAAGTAAAAGTAAAAGATTCACTCAAATAAAAAGTTTTCTTAAAATTTGTTTTTTACTTTACTAGATTATGATGACAAATCTACTTTTTACATCATTTATTGAATATGCTGCATCCTGATTTCCTCGCAATTTATGTCTTTAGCGATTCTTCTAACGTTGTCTTAAAACAGTTTTTAACATATTAAGTTATTGACAGGAATATTTGAAGAACCCAACAGCAAATTCGACGTATTACCCTAGGGTAATGCACCTTAGTTGACCTTTGAGGCCAGGGAACCTTGAGCTAGGGCATGACGTACGCCGTTGACACTGCGGATATGCTTTTGAACACAAGCCAGGAAAATTCACGTGAAATTGTTTTCTTGATTATACGATTTTTTTTTGTCTAGATGCGAGCCTACCGCAACCATTATAAGAGCATTTGAATTAACAAATTCCGGTTTGGTTAGTATTCAGAGTAGATTTTTTATTGGGCCAGAGATCTTGAGTCACACACTGGAAAATCGAAGGATTTTCCCGTGGCTAGGTTAACACGCTAAATTTTTCTTGTATGTTGTAGCCGTTTGCCTTAGGAATATTTTTTTTCCCAGACCACTTCTTAAGTATGCCCAGGAAGTGTTACTTACAAAGTTCTTGTTTGGGTAATTAAGCATCTTAGATTTAATTTGGAAGTGTAGTTCCATAGTGGTTTTAGATCAGTTTGAATAAGTAATTATCATGGTGCGCCTTGCCGGACTCTCCGCGGTTTTGTTCCTTATTAGTAATTTGAGTTACCAAATCTTCGCTGAATATACGGAAAAGGAAAAACAAGCACTTCAACGCGTAATTATTTTATAAAATAGTTATCAACTGACCATATCTACAATTTAATCCTCATTTTGTGTACTTTCTATAATGATCTCCAATTATATTCATAAATAGTTTCGAGCTATGGTAAACTCCGAACTGTACCGAGATTTTATGCGGCGTGATGAGTACTTAATACGCTGGATTCGTAACCAAAAATTTGATCTCAGAAAGGCAGAAGAAAAGCTCAAGGCGGTAACGATTTTCACATAAATAGAAATTGTGGGTAGAATTTTTTTTCATTTATTTATTAATTTTTGAATTTTCAGGCAAATAGATGGAGAAAAATGAACAAGGTTGATAACATTTTCAAGGAAGACTTTTCAGACGTCGAGAAACTATGCCACTTCTCTCTAGATGGACGAGACAAGCTCGGGAAATCGAGTAAGATCTAGTAATTAAAATTTTGATTTTGCATATTTATTTATTGTTTGCATTTGTGTAATTTTTTTAAGTTTTGACATTGGAAATCGGTAATTGGGGAATGCGGAAGCTTGTTTTGTCTGGAAATATTGAAAAACTTCGACGAATGATGTTCTACGTTTTTGAGTTGCGGTCAAAACTAATCAATGATGCTCAATTGAAGGGAAGCCCAAATGAAGACGGACTTGTAATCGCTGATTTCAATAATTTTAGGCTGAGGGACCAGGGCTGCATAGCATGTATGAAACTGAAGCGATTTGTGATACATACATACATATCTGATTTTTTTTTAATTTTATATTTAAATATTTTTAGGTTTACCAGTCCTCTTCGAAGTTTTAACGCTCTACGATGCCTATTATCCACAATATGTATACGGCTATTTATTTATAAACAGTAAGTTTAGGTTTAAAAATTTTTTTTTTAAGATGTACTACAAACTAATGTTTTTTTTTCAGCACCTTGGGCACTTGAAACACTGCTCCCAATGGTACTTCCCAAGTATTTGTCAGAGAAAACTACAAATGGACTTCACGTGTACGGACTGAACGTTTACGACTGGCGAGATGCCATACGAAAGTATGCAGCGTCGGATCAAGTTGAGGCGTCGTTTGGTGGGACCAAGGCGAAGCCACCGCCTGTCTCAGAACAGTTTAAAGTAACTTTAGGGAGCTCTACCGAAAAGCAATTTATACAATTGCGCCTCCTATTTAGTTCTTTAGTACTTACACTTGTTAATAGTCAATTTTTCTAAAACAAAATCGAATTTTGTAATTTTAAATATTAAATTACATTAAAATTAAAACTATTATAATTACGAATAATGCTAGGCTAATGACTTGAAACGAAACAGTTGTGTATTTTAGAACAAATCCTCACCCCTTGGAAGCGCTTGCTTGATGTCAAAATAAATTGGTCATTTTAATACCTCTTCCTTTACGAACGAGACAACCATTGCGCTTGCTAATAGAAAAAAAATAGTAATACAAAAAATTGTTATTATGATCTCCATTATTTTGTTGTTTTAGTTTGTACGTGAATGTCGCGAATCAAGTTTTCAGTGTTCATGCTGCTTATTAACTTGCAGTACTTAAAGAAGGCGTTAAATAACAAAGTTGTTAGCTTAAAGTTGTATTCTATGAATAAAGGACTATAAGGACTCATACATTTACTTTGAAGCTTGAAGATTGAAGTCGGAATTTTTAGAATCTGTTTTGATTTTAATATAATTCACGTACTCGGGTCCAATCTTCTGAAAAGTCTTAAATTAATACTTTAATTTAAATATTTAGCACTTTTAATTATTTTTATTTCTCATTTTCAACTCTTAATTTTTTTCCATTGCACATTGCACTCTGTGATTTTCATGGCCGAAAAGCATTTCCAGGATTATTAGCAGTCTATGATGAAGATGATGAGTATGACATTTCATAGTCCCATTTTTCATCACTAATTACGTTCACACACGTTTCAACGTGCTTTTACCCTTCAAAAGGCAATCTTAATCTAACACCATCAACTCAAGATTAATCATCTTATTTGAATTACGTAAAGTCATCTGTAAATGACTCAAATTTGAAAGCATGGGAAATCCAGATGGTGGAATTCTATCGCTGGAACTAAGCCGGGCTTTACCTCAAATCCATTTTTTCGTAATTAGCCGCTAAGGAGTAATTACTCAGGACATTAGCGTTTTTAACATGCACGGGTTGCATTCTGGTTTGACCACTATTCCATACGTTTACAACGAATACATAACAAACTGTGCGAAAGTATGGCCTTGGGTTTTCAAGACAAAAACTGAGCAGAAATGATTCCCAGAGTCAAAATGCTGGACGCTTCTCAACCATGCAAATACTTCGCGGACGGCGCCCGCTTTGCCAGCAGTGTACAATTTACAGTTAAGCATCCAACGCAGTATTTACGAAAATTATAATTGCCCAAAAATGAATCTACAACAAACAACTTTTAGTGTAGTAGCCCTTCTTTTACTTATTCTGTCAGACATCGTTTCGGCGCAAATTTCAGGGAACTATACGTCTGCAGAAAAGAAAGCTCTTACTCAGGTAACTAATCTCAATCTGAATATACCGATTGCAGGTTACCTATTTTGGTAAAAATTAAAAACAAATTCACATTTAAAAATTAAACGTCAAAATCTGTATTTGAATTAATAAAAATGAATGGATTTTAAACTCTTGTTTTAGTTTCGGTCCGTTGTTAGCTCGGAGCTATATAGAGATTTCATGAAGCCAGACGAATACCTCATTCGATGGCTGCGTGATCAAGATCTAAATGTAAAGAAAGCCCAGGACAAACTGTCGATTGTGAGTCAAATAACATTTTGGGAAAAATTGAAAATCTGTTCTTTATCTGAAAACGCTTTTTTCAATAGGCGCTCAAATGGAGAAAGCAAAATCAGCTCGATACAATTCTGGACGAGGAAGATTTCTCCGATATTGAAAAGATGTGTCCCTACACCATTGATGGACGTGATAGGCGGGGGAGGCCAAGTAACTTCAACATTTTATTATAAATTTAGTTGATAATTAAATTTATCTTACTTTATAGTTTTTTTAAATTTACAGTATTGACAGTGTCCCTTGGATCCTGTCCAATTAGAAAAATTGTCCTTGGGGGGAACGTGAATCGCTTACGCAGAATGCTCTACTTTGCTTTTGAAGCGGCCGTTTCAATTATAAACGATTTGCAGAAGCGGGGATCACCGATAGTAGATGCGCTCGTCATTGCCGACATCAGTAATTTCAACCTTAGAGAACATGGTTGCATTCAATGTAAGTGTTCAATTCAGCAATTATTTAGGATGACATCATATGTAACAGTATAAATTTGGTAACAGCGGCAGCATTTAATATCAAATTTCCAGGTATTCCAGTTGCTATTGACGCTCTAACGCTCTACGAATCATACTATCCGCTCTACGTCGCTCACGTTTTTGTTATAAATGGTTAGCACTAATTTCAATAATACTTATGTAAATAAATTAAATACTTATTTAAATTAATTAAAATTTCAAAATTAATAGTTGTAATATTTAATCTAATGTTTATGTCCGCAGTTCCTAGAGTCGCTGAAACGCTTCTGCCAATTCTCCTACCGCTTCTATCAGAACGGAGCAAGAAGGGACTCCATATTTTTGGATATAATAAGCAAGAATGGCAACCAGCCGTTTTAAAATATGTAGCTGCAGATCAAATTGAAGCGCAATATGGTGGTACAAAAGCGCCGAAGAAATTTGTACCATTTTCAAGGCCAAAGAAACTGAAAGCTCATGTTGGTGGTTCTGGTACTACCAATCGAAGCAATGTCACAACAAGAGCCCGTTCCAATTAAAAGTTATTATGACATCTACCTATCTTACAAACGTCATCTTTGACTTTAGAAACTTGTTATGTGTCCGCCATTCCCGTCTAATTGTAAGAAAAAAAGATTGAAGTTCGTGGGAATTATTTAGCTCGAGGTAGCAATTACAAAACTCATTATTTGTACGTCAGAATTAAAAACTTGCACAATTTGTGAAGAAATTCCATAAGTGCTGGAAGGCAATAAGAACGCAGAAAATGAAAAAAGAAATACCCAACAACCGATTGGGTTTTTTTATTCATAATTTTTTATTTAAAGTATAAGTATTTAAAAAAAACTACTAATGGCTTGCACTTCACTCAACTTGAGTTTCCATTCTGCATAGTAAAACGACAAAATGAAACTTTATGAGACAACTTAAGAACTCTTTTTTTTAACAATTTTTTTTAGCGTATAGAGACAGGTGAGAGTATACAAATGCGCCAGATCAATTCAACACAGCGTGAATTAGAAACATTTTATCATTAATTAGATGACTGCAAAAAACTGACCCAAGGAAAATTTTAGACGAAAAAATTGCTGGAAGCGTGGAATAAAACCTTGGTTGTTGGTACACGAATGTGCTAAATCTTTGCGGATGAGTTTATTTATTTGTTCAGTTCTATTTGTGCTGGGAAAAGAAGAAAATGGCGAACTATCAAATTATAATTCTTACAATTATTGTTGTTGTAAATTGTTGTATAGTGGGCTTTAGAGCGGAAATTTCTGGTAAAGGGAACTATTCACTATTGGAAAAGGAAGCTTTGACAAAGGTAACATATAATTGGATTATTGAATTTAAGACGATAAATTGTATTGTTAAATTATATTGTTTAGTTTGTAGTGTTACTGTTAATAGAACTTTATTTAAGATTTTTACTCTATTTCATCAGTGATTTTTATTTAAAATAAATTTTATCACGATACACGCAAGCTTAATATATGTACAATTGTTAGTATGCTCCGGCCCCTCTCTAATCGGACCAATTTTTTATTTTATTTAAAAATTCATAAATTTCGAAACAAAAGTGGGGAAGAAAACAATGTTAGTGAACATTATATTGAACATACGTATTAAATATTGTATGGAACATATGAATACTAGGCAAACTAGCCATGTTGATAGGGAAGGAGGTCCAAGGGACAATCCATTTCATGTCTGACTGGGAAATATTTTCAACTCACCAATTTTCTGCACATACATACCAGCATGGCTTATTTGGTTATATTATTAATATTGATTGGGCTCAATTGAACGATTCATCTATGGATGCATTATATTATTCATTATTTGAAATTGTTCCTTAGTTTCGTTCTTTGGTGGAACCAAAGTTGTACCAAACCTATATGAAAACGAATGAATATTTAATTCGGTGGGTCCGTGATCAAAACTTTGACTTGGAGAAAGCACGAGCAAAATTGATTGGGGTAAAAGTGACTATTTTCGCTTGCTTTGAATTTAATTTATATAATAAACAAAATAATAATCTAATAGTCCCTAAACTGGCGGAAGGAAAATAGAATTGATGATGTGCTGCGGGAAGATTTCTCTGAATTCTCCAAGATTTGTACTTATACCGTTGACGGACGTGATAAAGTTGGCTCACCTGGTATTTTTTTTTAAAGTAAAAAATAATCTATAATAAAAAATAATAATTTTTTTTTGCTCTGCTTGTTTAAGTTTTGACAAGTTCTCTTGGGTCCTGTCCAGTTCGCAGAATCATCCTAAATGGAAAAGGAGAGAAATATCGACGACTCAATTTCCAAGCATTTGAAAAGATGAGCGACACGATTCAAAAACTGGAATCAGAAGACACAGGCGTAATTTACGCATCTAGTATTGTGGATTTGAGTGGTTTCAACTGGAGGGAACATGCTTGCTTGCAATGTTAGTAAATTCAAATTACTTTTTGTTTGATGACTCGAAAAGTCCAGTTTGATAATTTCAGGCATTCCTTTGGAACTGGAAATGATTACGCTCTATGAAAATCACTATCCGAACTTTTTCAACCGATTCTTTCTTATAAATGGTAAAAATTGGACTTTGTTCGAGTTATTCTAAAAAAAAAAGTGAAAATTGGAATTTTAAAAATTGTTTCCTAGCTCCAAAATCTTTCGAAAATTTACTTCGAATTTTGAGGCCGGCCCTCTCCGAACACTCCAGTAGTAAGGGGACATGGCCGTTTGTGAACTAGTTTGATAAACTCTAGAAGGGAGAAGGCCCCCCCTGGGAAAGAGACACCCCTCCCCCTCTGACGGCTTATTGCCGTCATACCTACCCTAGGGTATATATGTGCATAGCACATAAGGGTATAT
>JAQFYP010001533.1:0-15220 GCA_034694865.1 Bilobella braunerae
GTGATGGGTGTTGGGTACTCCATATAATTTAAATATTAATTCTGCCTTAAATGGGTTATAAAAGAAGTTGTGGAATCCTGGCGCTTTAAATGCAAAACGTCTCTCGAAAAATTCTTAAAATTATAGTTTTTTCAGTGATCAGCACGCACTGCTTTTCCAATTTTCTATTACTGAAACAGATGAACCAAACCTTCTTACCTACAAGATTCCTGTTTGTGACATGCTCATTGTCTATGTCAACAAACTAAATGTCGTCGAAAGTACAAAAATGATTATAAATTTGTAACGCTGCTAATAAAAATGGCAAAAATATAATTGAAGGGTATTCTGCCACAAATTTATAGGGTGTGTACTCCCTTTTTCTGACGTTCCGTCGGTATCCCCAATGCAATTTGATTGACTGTTGTGCGTACCCATCTGTCCTTCCAGTAAACAACTTGAATTAACGCTGCTGGGTTATTACGCCGCATTTCCGCTACTTTTTCTAAGCGATTTGTACAGTTTTTTTTTTGGTTTCGTTTTTGTATAATTGAATACTTTTTGTTAATTTTGCTATTTAATCTCCTGTTCTCGATTCAAATTTGAGTTGCTAACTTTCCGTAAAAATCCTATTTGATATATTGATATTTGTGATAATGCAAGTCATAGGTAATTGTTACCTGTTTTATTCAAATGCCTGTAACTGAACCACTACGCATTGTGCCCCTTATATCCCTAAACTCTGCATCAATCTAACCCATATACCAATTGTATGGGTGATGTGTTCCCCTATCGCCTTCCTGATTATTCCGGTTTTCACCTATGGATTCGCAACACCAACTTATATATAGAGCAATCTATTGGAACTCAACCTGGAATTGAATATCGTAGACCAACAGAACAATTATATTTTGAGCATATGCTTCTTTTTTATCATTTACCTAACTTTCTGGAGAAAATTTTAAAAGACTTCAATGATCGTGAGCAGGATGTTGATTATGCTCTAAATAATTTACCCACCCGCAGCCAATATACCTGTGCCTACCGATTTATAATTGATCAAAAGAGCTTTAAGGTTAATCATGACTTAACTGATGACAAGTTATCTGCAGAAAAAATCAATCAACTATTTTTAAATTTGCATTTCTGTCTATCTTTGTTTAATCAAAAAATCACCCACCGAAATTATTATAATTCACGAATAAACCGTGGCTAATTTTTAAATATTTTGTAAACTTTTATATATCAACATGCTACTTTAATAAAATTGATGATACTTTTACTATAGATAATGTTGCGTCAATCCTTGGGATGCACTCGTCATTTGTATTACGCACGTCTGGCTAAGGAAGGGAAGCGGCGGGCTCTATTCAGAGTATTGTCGTTTTGTTTCAACAAAGATGATGATGATCAATTAGCCATTGATACATATACAGCAGCTGACCATCCATTTGCTAGTTTCAATATACTTATTTGGACTCACCTTCTGTTTTTTAAGCACTCTCGATGTTTATCATCTTGGCGATGTTTTTCCTAAGTTTGGACTAAATACTACAAATTGGTTAGCTTTAGCGAAAGCTGATGCTGCTCGTATGGAACCTAGTTTCGCTTGTCTCGGAACTACTACATATTGTTTTGCCTCTGAGATGACCCTAACCTTGCCTTTGTATATGTTCCCCATCACTTATTTGGATTCTATTATGTCCCAATCATACATTGTAATGGTTCTAAATACTTTATTTGAGAATTTATCTGTTCTAGACTTAGAACATATTTTAAAAAATCGAATTGTACACATTGTATGACCGTTTCAACCGTTTCCGGTTGGACCGTTTCCAACCGGATCTGTTGTGCATAACTACTAGGGCTGTGCTTTGGGGATCGTAATATCAAAACTATCAGCAATTAACTTACATATTGACAAATAATGATTTGGTCCCAAATTAGTCTCTCTAGTTCCGAGTTGTGTGAAAAAATTTGTAAACCGTAATCTGGTCGAATTGGAAACTGATTATATTTTAGAACAACGTTTAGTTTATTTTGAATTCAGGGAAGTCAGACGTCGCGTACTGACTTTTCTTAGCAGGAATTTTACTGAGGCTGATTTAGATAATGTTCTGCAAATTTAATTCTTTATTCCAAATTTATAATTTATATACGATAGTGATTTATGTGTAATATCTGTTAGGTTGTACATGAAATTACGAGAACTAGTATGCATATGTTTGGTATAATATATTTAATAAAGGCCAAAACTTTGTAATGGAATGTGTAGATGGATCTAACCTGGACCCCTTTATTTCCTTCTCTACCTGTGTATAACCTACTTGGAGATATAATGAGTCGTCTTCGCTCTGGCTTTTTAATTACTCTTCATATAACTGATTCCGATTCCGGCGAGCCCTAAATATCTAGGTCTGGAAGTACTACTCCGAACAACACAAATGCATCTGAAGATACTGGCTCGACATCTTCAAGTACTAGTGCTAATGCTATCAGGCCCACTGGAAGTTCCGTATCTCATATTATAGATGAGTGCCTAACGAGGCTTGGAGACAACATTACCCTTCTAATTCTGTTTCAATTTTTGACTGAGCTCAACGCAAAGTCACTTAGAAACACCTTTCTTGGCCCGTTTCAACGAGCTTCAGGGGGTGGAAAGAAAAGTGACGAAGAAAAATTGAGCTGGGACTTTAGTATAGCTTCACCCTTGCGAAGATTCACGTCCTTCTCAAAAAAGATATTGCAAATGGTGGTTACACTAATTTTGCCGTATCTTACTATTGAACCAGAGGGAGAATGGAAACAGGTAATTTAATTAACTAATTGTATTCGTACTAGAAAGTTATATTTTTGGTCTGAATCATACTGTTTATTTGGTAATTAGTTAAGTCGTCTGCGGGGATGTTTATTACAAAATGCTATGCACGACCATGAAAAAATTGGCTTAGCTAGCTGTCTCATTTTTTGGTGTAGCGGACCTATGATAATCCCGATCTATGTGGCCGATTGTTAAGCAAACTTTGCCAGGTACTTTAAGTCTTTCGTGACTTTATGCTTGTAGTATTCTTAGGTAAATATTCATCTTATTTTAGTGGCTAATTCAGGCACCAAGATCACGTGAGGTGCAACGTGTGTTATCGAAGAACTATGCTGTTGTTTGGTGCGCTTGCCTTCCTAATATTATGTTTTGGGAAATCCAGGATGAATTAAAACGGCGTTGTACCCGACTATCAAATAATAGTAACTGGCAATCACCTAAGTCTAATTATGCAGAGGTCTTTACATCATATTTATCTTTACTGAATAATATTGCCTTAAAACATGTAAGTACATTAGCCCTTTTAACCAATTACTTAGATAACTTGAGTATGTTTTGATTCAGAATTTGACCGATCGTGTAACGCAGGGTATAGGTGTCCATTATGTTAATGATGCTTAGCCAACCCTAATGCCTGAAGGACAGTTGTTGGCTGCTTTGCAATTCATTCGAAAACTAGCAAAACGTATTCATGATCGACTCTTAGATCCAACTATTGTGCCAAATGTAAGATATTTTGTTTGTTTACTCTATTTGCATAAACTTTACCATGTTTTAACTCATTGTGTTCCTATTTCCATATGTTTCAGAGTAAACAAAATGTGTATTCGGTATTGGCTGGTTGTCCAATCTACCGGAAAGGTCAATTAATGCCAAAAATTTATGCCATGACGTAAGAAATTACTTTTTTAATTTTGATAATTTGCTGTGTCATGGATTTATATGTGACAGATTTTGGGATTTATCCGGCAACCAACTAAAGCGATTCCCTTCGAAAAGTTCACGAAGAAACCTTATTGGGTGGTTATGTTTATTACCGGTGTGCCTATTTGTATGGGCGTTATACAAATCCGTTATACAAATCCTTATTCTAGGAGTACCTAAGGCGCTTGACAGTAACAAGAAAATAGTTTCCTAACACTTATAAAATAAGCTTTACTCGATGCTTACCTTTTTGATTACGTATCTAGTTAGGTTACCGGCTTATTTGAAATGTTCTCCTATTCATGACCATACCTACTGGTTTTGTAAAACCTGTGAAGTTTAGAATCATGCTCATGCAATTTGTAAACGGGGAACAGAAACTTCCAACCCAACCAACAGTTTCACTGACGTATCAGTTTGTGTAAATCACCTAGAAGAACATATTCAACCTGCCCGTATCACGCAACGATGTGGTTGTGAACGTAAGGAAGGAATAGCACGGGGGGAGTTTCATCGCTTTATGTGTTTGAAAAAATGCCACTGTGGGAAACTTTGCAAAAGTGTTTGTTTATCTTAGATTTAACTTTTAACCTTAACCTTAACCTTTAACCTTATTGTGGCAAACGCTTTTGTCTGCAAAAGAGCTGTATAATCACATTAAAGAGGACTGTCCTACTTGCTATCGTTGTGAACAGGAAATTGACTTTATGTTGGAGACTCGTGAAGGATAATTTGAGCGATGTTTTTTGTGTGGCTACTGTGAGACCCAGCATACTTCCGAACAAGCTGATAAATCCTGTGCTATAAGTTGCTTGTGGGGAATACCATATCTAACCATTGACGAGCCTCTCGCTACACCACCCCCTGACATTTTTGCTTAACTTCGGCCCCTTTTTCTTTAAATCTTACACCTTTATAACGGTGAGAGTGTATGTCGATCTCTTAACCTAGCCTCCGAAAGCCCGTCTCGACCTCTGACCTCCTCTGACTGTATATCACAACGTCTCCGTGACAAACTATCCAATAAACGAGGACGAAATACAATATGTGATGAGGTACGAGTTTATTGATAGAAATAGACAACTCCCAAGAAATCCAAGCCAGGAATATAAATGTGACTCGAACAGATCCCTCCGTGAGCAACTTATTTTCCAAGCCCAGTTCTTCCAAAAGACCTAACCGTGACATGAGTGAAAGTGAAATATTTCATCATAGTCGTTTGCAAAAATTAATCAAGACCATCGATGATGTTGCCCGAGGTCCCCATGGATCCAATGCTCTCAGCCGTCTTCCTCATCAGCCGTCAAACATTTTGCTACTACAAGTTCCTCTGTGTCTACTTCATCTTCAACCTCAAAAGTTTCTTCTCTGAAATCAACAGTTTGTTTATCGTTCCAATCAGATCTTGATACTTTTCAAGTGAAGTTACAAAAATTATGTCGAGATTGGTTCCCTATCAAGAAAGGCAACCAAAGACTTACTAAATTGCGCCTTCAACCAGAATTGGTAGACTCTCTATTGGATAGGAATAATGATTTGACTGTGATACTATAATTTCAACGATACGCCCCTTTTTGAATCATAGACTCAAGTGTGTAGAGAAGAAAGTAAGTTTTGTTTATTGTTATCCTACAAACTTCTTAAACATATTATTTTTTATTTACGACCGTTTCCTGACCGCCATTATAATCTAGGCACAACAAACGTATTGTCCCAACGTTATGCCCTCTAAGTCCATGCTAAAATTGGTGAAATGGTTTACCGAGTCGGATCCACCGCTTTCATACTCTCTGGAGACTAAAACTCTTTGTCATATTTCATATCATTTGTTTGTATCTCTTAATCTTTATACTAGAGTTCCAGCACAGCCCATACTAATTTGCCATTAATGACGGAATTCGAGATGTGTCTTTAGTTCCAAGAGCACTGTGGAAAGCAGCTCGAGATTGAGGAGAATTTTGACAGTCTACTCAGTGTCAACGTTACTTTACTTTTCTTTTGTTATGATCATTTCGAAGATATATCATTAAATCAAAAGGTATGTATCTATTTTCTTCATGTTTGCCATGTTCACTGTCCGAATATGTCTCTTTTGTTGTAGAAAATCGTGGATCATGTGGATAAATATGGGGACAATTGGACAGCTGCACATCCTAAAATGACTGATAAAGCGCGAGATCTATTATCCTGGTTATTGGATTGTAGGACCCCTGAACTAGTAAGATAAAGTTATACTGTTACTCATCCTCACATTCGTATAACAATTTCGTAGTGTCTAATATGTTCCACAGGCCTATTCTGGCATTTCTAACATTGAACGAGCCTTTTTCCGTATGTTGAATCCCGATGTGGAACATGACACCTACTTTTTTTTACACGTAAATCTTTATCATTTCATTTTCAATTTTCCCATTAAATACTGTGTATTTCATAATAGTTTAAATTCTTAAATTACATCTTGTTACAGCCAACCTTTTGTCTTTTTTAAATACCATGGATGATTTTATTGCTCAACATGGGAAAAAATCTAAGTGGTTTCGCTGTGCTTATACTCCGCGTGGTTGTAATCACCCATCTATGATTCAAGTTCCCCTCGAAGATTGTGGTAAATGAACTAAAGATAAAATTAAAGCCATCGTTCTCTAATTTGCATTATTTCCTTTTTAATTCTTTAGTTGGTCTTCCCCCACAGTTGCTTGCTAATTCATCATTGGTGGTAGGTACCTTGGTGCCTGCAGTGATGAAGCCATTGCTGCATGGTTACAGGGACAGCCTTATAATTCCGAGGACTACACCTTTCGTCGACCGGATGTATTTAACCGACATGTTGACCGACATCACAGTCAACCTCGTTTAGCCAATCCTTGTGGATGTCGCCGAGCCGCTGGAATTGCCCATGGAGAATTACATCGTCTTGTGTGTCCTACTTGTCCTTGTGGTGCCACATTCCCAACCGTAAGTGCAGTTTATTGTATTTTGATTTTTGTTGTCCCTTTTTCTTTCCTTTTGTTTTTGTTTTTAATATCCATAATCTTTCCAGGTTAAAGATAAAGAGAAACATTGTACAGTTGACATCAACCCCAAAACTGGGAAACCGGGCTGTCACGTGTGCAGTTTTTGTAAAGAACAAAAGCACTTTTATCATTTTGACACCGCTGAAAGCTTGTTGAGGCATATTGAAAATGATTGTGCCTACTGTGTAACATGCGACCGCATTATCCCAAGCATAATGGTCGAAGCAGTCAAAAAACTCGTCTTGAAGCTAGGATAAAACATCGGACAAGGGATTGTTTCCGTTGTATTGTAACGTCCGTCGTAGCTTTTTAGCATGGGTTAAGCGTTGCCCTAAATTCTGTCTGAGACGTACAATTAAACCTAGGGGTTTACCGCCTACCATGTAAGAAGAAAAATTTCCTTTGCTATGCCATTGTTTCAATAGATACATTTTTTTTTAAAAGAAAGCCAAAATCCAAATTTGTAGTCCGCTTAATTGTAGAAATAGAATTGTCAATATAGTTGTCACTGTCTTAATTATTTAGAATAGAGACTATTTGTCTATTATTATCTATTGTCTATTATTTGTTTGTATTTAGTGTTTAAAATGAATTCTTTTAACGAAAGCGTTTGATTAATCACAGTTTTATCTAATATTCATTTGTTATTTGAAAATCTGACAATTTTAGCATAAGTGCATGAGAGATAGTGTATAATTTTTGCTCCCATCCTTTAGCAATGGCATGGCAATTAGCATTTAGCAAAAGAAAAACAAATTCCCAAATTTTATTTACGTAAAATCACCCAAATCTGATTCTTATTTCTCTGGCTCCAATTTCAATCAGTGGGAACGGTGTTAAAAATGTCTACGTAACAACCTCGTCAATCTTTTGGAAAGGGGAAGATAATTTGGTTCCTCATTTGTTTCCCTACGTGGCAAACATTTATTTTACAAGTACAATCTATTCTGATTTTTAATTCGTGACTTGTGTAATCTCAATCTCCCCCATGAATAAGAAAACACGAGGTCATTTACTTTGAGGCAAAAAGGTTTCACTGAAAACTGTACTTGCCAAATTACATGACGTGTTGCCTTATAAAGTATTTGGTAAATTCTAATCCCCTTTTACATTAACTAAATTTCTAAGACCCTTAAGTGAAGATAACAACATCCTGTGACAAATGAGAACGAGGCAATTTACTCCATCGCGGCTTACTTCCTCCGTATACAAACACAAATTTATACAAGCCAATGTTACAGCAAATATGTTGCCGCAACATCTACAATGTACTCGCTGGCAGCAGTTGATCCTATTACTGCTACAACACCCTTGCAGTGTCAACATGCTTTTTCCTTTCTTTCCTTCCTTATTTTTTATGAATCCCATTTTCCTCTGTTTTTTGTATCAAATTTAAGTATAATATATTTATTCCACTTATTGGTTGTATTCGCTAAACTATAAAACGATCTAAATGTCCTACACACTATTTTTACAAGGAAATAAAATACATCCGATCTATTGCGGTGGTTTATTATCCTTTACTTAACTGAATAACAGGATTTCTATACTATTATTCGGCCGTTTGTACTACATTACGGCAATTTTTCTTTACCTCTAACTCTTTATTAGTATGTTACGTTTCAGGATAACTTTTTATGGACTTTTATTCCATAACGTATTCGTGCCCAAATCGGAAGACATATTGCATCATCGAATAGTGCATGAAGGGTGGTGTCCTAACTATCGCTTATTTATATCAACATACAACTTTCAGCTTGGGTTTGAGCTTGACAGCTATAAGACCGTTATTAATTTAATGCCTTATCGTCATGATCACAGGATTCACAGCTTTCATTTTCCGATTATCTGACCCATTTCTTAAGAAATCGCTTACTTTCTTTCCAGCTCACAAGTGGTCTGGAAGAACACGGAACCCACTTCGAATTAAGAGATTAAGACATAGAGTATAGATTTTTATTTTGAAAAACCTTATGCTAAAGCAGATCTAGATCGCACGCTTCAAATTTACTTATTTATCTCTAAGCGTTTACAATAATTAAATTTATTTGCAAATGAATGAGAGTAGAATTAATAGAGTGGATGTGAGAATCTATAGGCAGAGTTTGTTATGATGAAAGTGAGCACTGCTAGTATTTGCTGATAAATCCTTCGTTTGGTTTTTAGTGTTGTTTTCTTCTCAATAAATATTTACTCAACAACTGTTTTGTAGTCGGTTATTGGACACTTGGGCCACTTTTTTCTTTGTTGAAACTCATCATTCCGTTTTTGGTGCAGAATATTCTGATTTACGGACTTTTACTTTTGGATATGTTGAAAACACTCTATGGTTTTCTGTAAAAATTCAAAGAATTTGTTCTTAAGAATTTGAAGATTTTTGGAATTCCGGGAATTTGTTTTTTCTTCTAAGAATGATGGAGGTTTAACAAAAGGTGAAAGTTGTAATTCAATTTGTTAAGAAATTAATTATTAAATTTTTCATAAACATCGAACTTTTGGTGCATTTTTCATTCGAATGTGCATTTTAATTTTCATGAGTTGCCTAGGCACTACCTTTTGATTCAGGAATGTTTAGAAGGAGATATGTGTAACTACATGTTACAGTGAGTAAAAGTATTTCCTAATGCCGAAGGGCCGACGAACGATAGATTCAAATTTGCATCTTGTATTCTAATATGTACGCAAACTAGGTTTTGATAGTTTATTAAGGATACGGGTTGCAGTTGTGCAAATTGCAAGTAGGATGCCGCTTTTCCTTAACTATGGCAAAACCACAAAAACAAAAAGCCAGAACAAGGTAAGTAGAAATTTGGCAAATTGTACTGTGAAAAGTTTTTAAAGAAATTTCACCACGAGTTTTGGATATTAATAAGTTTACTAAGGAGATGTCTTATTTGTATAGAATAGTCCGACATCTTAGGGAATAATCAGTATCAAATGACAATTGGATTAGAACCACGCAGAGCAGAAAACAGTAGGCCCATAGTTATCTGGATAGAATATGTTTTAATTGTGGTAAGGGTGTTGAGTATAAATAAACATAATTCCCACCTTCTTGTGTTGTTGAACTACGGTTGATTTCTGCGGTTGTCGGTACACACCATCTCAAATTTAGGTCGAGATGGCACGAATGGGGTTGAACCAGGGGACCTGCAAGCTAGACGATGATTACCGCAAAGTCACGTCAAAATTCAAAATCACACACTGGTGAAAGACAATGGCGTTGAGAGAAAGGACAAGAGAAACCTACCACTCAAATTCCGGATGCGTTCAACATGAGCTTTCACGCACGAAAGAAACGGCAATTGAACGGCAAAGTGATGGTATCTAAACCCAGTGGTACACAAAAAAAAACCAAAGAGAATCATGGACACAGGTTACAATTTTAGTGTACTGACTCTTGACTTTACCAATAGTATCCAATATCAACTCAATTATGTAAACATTGTGACAAGTCCAGATCAAATAACTTTTCAAGTCCTCGGCACAATTAACTTAGAATTCGGATTTCCCAAGTTTAGCACAGAAACTATCAATCATCAGTTTTTATTTATTACTTATATGCGCAAATAATATTGGAAAAACACTTTACAGAAGCCAACAAAATACGATTTTGGACCAAAATATTCAAAAAAAATTTCAGACAACTGTGTGGGTTCATCCACTAATAAGCACTACCACAACAATTAACATTATCTCAATCTGATTAATCAACCCGTACGATACAATTTTCGATATCCTCCGCTAAAATTAACAATCTGAGTGGTTATAAACTTTTCCAATAAATGCAAATAAGTTTTTTGAATAGAAAAAACCATAATGAAGTGATAAAAGACAATATGTCACCAAATTCTGACAGCTTACCCACATATAACGTCGTCTGAAGAATACAACAAATATTTTAATATGACAAAATCAATAACATCCTGTGAAAAAGATTGGGACTCTATAAAGGCAGAAATTGATTTTAGTCAAATAGTACAAAACTTTATGATTCAAGTAACAAAATGGGCACATTTGAGTGAACCAAGAATTCCCAAAGGTGTAAGATCCCTTTTCTCGCTAGTCCACGCTGTTTTAAACTCTTGAATTGTTCCTTCCAATATAATGCAAACTATCTCACTGATTAAGTGGGATAGTGGGATATCTTTGTAAATCAAAAAATCTCAATTGGTTCTCATTGTGCAAGCTTTGGAAAAGAACACAACTCATAAGGAAGCATACCAGGTGAATTTTGGTCTACAATCACAAACAATTCCTGGATAACTGGGAAGCAGTTTAATTCAGCTCAATACTTAAATATAGTTTGAGAAAAGGATGTGGAAAAATAGAAAAACAAGGGAACAGGAAAACTTGATTAAAGTGAAAGAGTGGATTTATCAGCTTCAACACAAACAATACCATGAAGATTGGGCTAGTGATCCTTTGGGACCACCTCCCTTGTGCTTGTCTAGTGGAGATTCAAAACAACAGTCATTAAAATCAGTCATCACATTTAAAAAAAAAACAAATGAGTGTATTGCTTTTTGATTCAGAATTTCATCACTTGGCAGAATCTAAATTGTTGGATCCTAACTCAAGCACGTCATCATTAGGAATATAAGTTAATATGTGTGATGTTTAACCTAAAATACAAGCGCTCTTGTTGTGAACCTAGACTGAGGCTAAACGAGCTATCGAAAGCTAGGTTAATGGTGGCGACATGTAACGTCCCTTCTTTGGCATGAGGCATTTCCATCCGAAGAGGGCGTCGCAGCATCAGAATGTAGATTGATCGGAATTCCGCCTTTGTTACTCCCGAAGTAAGAATTTTTTTTTGAACAACGTGGTCCAAATAATGGTCAAATCAAGACTTAGACAATATAGTCTTTTACTCCCAATTTTTTTTTGCAAGAAATGTAGACATTGCACAACTTTTTATGCGATTTAAGATGTTTAGTTGTTTGGGCATGATAATCCTATAACGTTTCAATTCAAGTCCAACGCCAACCATAGTGAAAGTCTTGCTTCGAAAATAAATACTTTTACACTTCAATTGCAATGAAAACACGTGAAAATAATTTACAGTCATAACTTTAGTTAGCTCCGGATGAGTTCCTAGTTAACTGTCTGTGCCATCCATTTCAACTTGTCAGGCAGTTACTTGGAATTTACAATTTGTTGGCTCGACTTCTGTGATGAAGAATACTGGGCAGCAAATCGACCTATTATACCACCATTTACACCACTTTCCAGCACAGGAAAGCATTCTACATCAACAAATGTGAGCTGATAGCAAATGGCCTTGCATTCCTCAGCTGCCTTCCAGCGCAAAACTTACCCATCTCAACATTCCGGGGTAATTCCTGACAAAAGACCATAAGTCGCTCCTTATTCACTATTAGCACAAAAAATTGAGTCTCCACTTTTATGTTATGGACACTAACTTTAAACAAACTAAAATTAAAATCAACCCTTGTAGAAAATTTAGCTCTGAATTGTGACTAATTTAAACATTTTTCAATCTTGGCCAAATTGAGAAATGAACGTATGCTTAATAAATAAATGTAGGCGCCGGCGCACAACTCAAAAACCAATTATCAAAAAAATGAAATTGAAAAAACGACATATAAATTTTAAAAATAAAATAAACCCGCAAATTTCAAAATTTAATTTAATTCAAAACTTTGCCAATTTCAGGCTTACCCATGGCCTACAGCATATCGAAGCAATATTTCTTGCAAGTAAAATTATATCATGTAGACATTCTTATTTCAGTGTCCTTAAAGTTCGTGGTTAAAAAATTGTACGATTTATATTTAGGAAGTAAAGCCATGAATAGTTGATTAATGAATGCAAATGAAGTAATAACAGCTATATATGTATATTGGATCATCAGCTGGATATTAATGGACCATAATTAAAAGTTTGAATTATGCGTAGGAAAAAAAATGTATCAAACAATGGTTTGCCACTTTCGTTGACCAAATACAATTTCCCCGAAAACAACATGGTTGACTTCAAAAATGAGTTCATGTAAATAATGAATGTTAACGCTGAAACGTCTACTATGGTATTGTTCCACTTTGTAAATTAATCGAACCGGTGAATTTGACAAGTGACCAGTGAGTTGAAAAAAAGTGGACCCAATTTCAAATAAAAAAAATTGTATAAATAATCAGCATTTTTATAGCTACATTTCTAAACGAGAAGATTTGTATTTAAAGAATTGTTCTGATACGTTATGCAAGAAGAAAATTAAAAGTAAACAGTCTCTGAAGCCGAATTAATTTCACGCGAATTATCATTTCATAAAGGCTTTTGTATAATATGTACCTTAGTTCTTAACACTAGACTTTTATCAAAATTCTGGTTTTTTGAAATTTTGTAAATAAGTTTTTGAAGTAAAATCTTATTTTTAAATATGAATTTTAATTCAAATTGAAAACGTTGAAACCAGAAAAAAATCACTTTTTGCTCGGAAAGCTAGTTATGCTCTAATTGGTGAATGCCTCCCCATATGTGTAGATAGATATATACCTATATCTAAAGCACAAGTATAACTAAATATAATTATTTAATAATAATGTTAATATTTCTGGTAAGTAAGGTAAAAAAAAAATGTATCTAATTTTTTGTCCTGAAAGTTTCCTGTGGCGTATTTCCTTACAAAAGATATAAGGAGTTGTTTGAAAATGATATACTTATCTTTACAATTCTTGAGTGCTTGTCTTTGGGCGTTGAATTGTCTGGGCAGATTTCATTTATATTTCAGCCTGGACATCATCCACGGTTTGCATTATTTGTGTGCCTTGGTAATATCACCCCGTTTCTAAATGAAAATAATCAACAGATTTAAACAAAGCAATAAAATAATATTATAAAAATGAAGAACAATATTTTTTACTATTTATAAAATTATCAATTTAATACGGAGCAGTTGTTGATCAGAA
Organism: Bilobella braunerae; assembly: GCA_034694865.1. Lineage (NCBI taxonomy): Eukaryota > Metazoa > Arthropoda > Collembola > Poduromorpha > Neanuridae > Bilobella > Bilobella braunerae. The sequence continues at coordinate 13,671 of JAQFYP010001533.1, forward strand.
TTAAAGATAACTGCACCATCGATAATTTAAAATGTCTACAAGTTAAGACAAAAAATTTATTCTTTATCTTCTAGAAGTAAAAATTAGCAATTGTGTTAAGTAGCAGTGATAATAACTTACCTAGTGTGACTTATTGAAGCAAAATTGTAATAAAGTACAATGCAAGCTTTTCATGTCTTGCATTAGCATGAATGGCACATCATCGGCAGCAATATGATTAGCGAACAAGTAACTTCGAAGGCCAGCATTTTACTTGGTTATCCTGAACACAAGAACAAATTAGCGAAAAATTCCATTGAAACAAATTTATATAATCTATAACTCTATGCTTCCGTCTTTTCTAGAAGAAAATTGGTCTTTCCAGTTATAATTTTACTGTAAACCTTAACTGAAATCAAGGTCACCTGTTTTTTATTGTATGTCAATCAACCCGGAAGATCTTACATAGTTGGAACTGATATGCTACAAATTGATTTAATTTGTTTTAGTTAAACTTGCAAATAAACTGTCACTAAACTTGAAATCAAACAATCGAACAAATATATAATTAATTGGAATTGTTGAAATTCCGTCTATCAGAGAAGAATAGTTTTCTCCTTTTGTGCCTAAACCTGTTTTGAAGAAATTCTTCTGCTCAAGTGCGTTCCTTTCTTGTTACATAAGTTGTGTTGTATCCTTGCTCCGGGGCATGTAGAAATGCTTCATTTGGATTGGGTTTCAGAAACAAAGGTATAGCACTGTTTTCGTTCTATAAAAAAGGCAGATAAACGTGACGCTTGAAAACAACAGTAAGGGCAGTAAAACAAAGTGATTAACATCTAAAATACATCATTCACAAAATTTAAGTTTCAATTACATAAAAAAAATCAGCATTGTACTGTGAAAAAATTCTAAGCAATAAACTGTGCTTTTTGTTTTGTTTTTAGGATACATAGTGTTCACACTATCTGCAGTTTAATATAAACTTTATAACAAAGAAGTTTACACTGTACAGAAGTATTTGCAATTATCAACAAGAAACGCCGTTAACAAAAAGTTCAAAAAATGTCACTTTGTATTCATTAACTTCAAGTTTCAATAAATTGTTTCTAGCGTAAAGAAAAGTTTCAAAGAACCTTGAGTACAATGTTTTCCTATCCAATTCTGGTAATGATCAAAATTTGACAGTTAAAGTGACACAGAAACGGGTGTAACCAGAATCAGCAAAATCTGCTAAATCAGCTAAACGCTGACAAAGGTAGCTAAAAATAAAAATATATTACCTGAAAATTGGTAATTGTTACTTAAAAATTATTTAAATAATCAACACGCTCCGCCTTGCTTCAGTAGATTACAGCCAGTAATTTTGAATTTGCAAAACTGAGTAATCAATAATACTTATTATTTTAGTAGGAAATTCTTACGAACTCTGAATAGAAGCTTAATGCATGACACACACTGAAATAAATTGAAAATCGAATCATTTCATAGGATATACCTCCAAATTGTGTAATTAATAAAATCGTGAAGACTACATAACATTTGATAATCTTGGGATGTAATTCCATCGT
>JAQFYP010001534.1:0-15220 GCA_034694865.1 Bilobella braunerae
AAACCCGCGCAGATGCATACCCAATCTATATGTAAAATATGGCGCCTGTAGCTTCAGCGGTTTTTTCAGGCATCGATCACAGACAGACGGACGGACGAACAATTTTATAGTATAGATTGACTACATGATATTTTTTATTATATTGAGTGTTTACTCTAACCATATTTGTGATCCACTTCCAAATGACAGTATGACGTGACGATAGCCGCACCTCCAAAAAACTCGAGGTTTTACTTGAAGTACTTTATTATTGTTATGTGTGATTTGATCCAATTAACTTTTACATTGTATAGTCTCCACTCAATGCCAAATGCGCGTTTATTAAGTAAGTACCTAAGCAAGGATTTATTTTAAAATTTTAGTTGCATTCCTGATAAAGTTCAGGTGTTCAAATCCATGGCTAAATTGATAAGCATTTCCAGGTGGGACATTTTCATTATCGCCTATAAATATTGTACAAACCTCAGGAATTAAATGACAGTTCTATAATTGCTATTAGCCAAATTTCGGTTTCAAAACTACCAAAAGCTAGACAATGTTCCGACTAGTTGGTCTTTTGTTTGTTATTGGATTGGCTAGAGGAGGTGATGTTGGATTTACGGTTTGCGGTAAGATGTTCAATTTCAAATAATGTTGTAAAAAGTAAACAAAACCGGGAATGGCAGCTAATAAAATTCAAAATGAAAAGAATAATTAATATCCATAGCTATATTGTTTGTGGAACAATGATATTATAGGCATATGCCTGTTTATTCGATGTTTCAGTTATAAAACTAATTCTATCAAGACATTTATTTTCTTGCAGACTCCGCCAACCTTACAACTGTTTTGAAATTTTCTGTCTCTGACTGCGTTGATGGTAGCGAAACTTGCGAATTTGTTATGGGTGAAACATACACCTTTGAAGTTTTAGCCAATATCCACTCCAATCACCCGCCATCTTCAAGTTTGCCATTTGAAGTCACTGCGCGAGTTTTTGGACTCCCATTTGTTTTGGCAGAAGGCAACGCCTGTGACAGCGTCGAATGCCCAATTACGCCAGGAGAGGACGTTACTATAACAATTGTCAAACAGTTGCCAAGTACACTTCCAACTTTGAGGGACGTTCCGGTCACTGCTAGAGTTTGGGACAACCGAGTCGGAAACAACAATCGAGCATCGCTTTGCGCAAGTATTCGGGCCACTATTATCGACCCGTCAAAAGCTTAAGCAAAAATGTACAACAAAAGAGCAATATCATAATTTATTAAAACTATAATTGTACACACAAGCGTTTACGAGTAAAGAATTATAATAATTCATTGACGAAAACTAGCATACTAAAATTTTTGGGAACGATTTATTGACATCTATCTGGTTAGTTCAAAGGGTTATAAACGGACTTTCGAATGTCGCAAGTGGATCAAGGACTAACGTTGTATGCAAAGAGTATTAGAGAAAAGAAATAAAAGAAAAAAACTACATTATGGAATGGGCTAAAATATTTTTTTAAATTGGAAAATACAAATTGTTCGTTTATTGCTCTGTTGAAAGGTAATAAAATCGCCAGATGTCTGTTCCAGTTTTTTTTAATGTACCCAAATGCGTTTTTCCTAACTTAACTCGGGTGAAGTAACTAATCATGATTCCAAAACATACTATTAGAGGCCTCGTACCTATATAATGACATATCATTTTTATTGTAAATTTCACATTAGAGGCCCGACACCTATATAATGACCTACCATTTTTACGGTAAATCTCATATTAGAGGCCCGACACCAGTATAATCACCTACCACTTTTAACGTAAATCTCATATTAGAGGCCCGACACTTACATAATGACGTACCATTTTTAACGTAAATTTCATGTTAGAGGCCCGACACCTATTTAATGACATACCATTTTTATCGTAAATCTCAAATTAGAGGTCCGACACCTATATAATGACGTACCATTTTCACCGTAAATTTCATCTTAGAGGCCCGACACCTATATAATGACATACCACTTTTACAGTAAATCTCATATTAGAGGCCCGACACCTATATGATGACGTATCATTTTTATCGTAAATTTCATGTTAGAGGCCCGACACCTATTTAATGACATACCATTTTTACCGTAAATCTCATATTAGAGGCCCGGGACCTATAATATGACATACAATTTTTATTGTAAATCTCATATTAGAAGCCCGGCTCCTATACAATGATAAAGCATCTTTAATCGTAAAATACATATTAGAAGCCCGAGACCTATATAATGACATACCATTTTTACCGTTGTTTTCAAAAATAAGTTGGTGAAAGCGATTAAATATTTTCAACAGAGTAGTTTCAGTGCGCAGCAGGGCGCTTTTACTTTTGTGAAAGTTGACAGAGGAGACAAAAAATTGAGAATTATTGAGCAAAATTATACCTGATTTTAAAACTGTAGGTTGGCGTTCCGAGCTTGCATATTAAAATAATTTTTGGTAAATCAATTTCTAATTTTTTTACACTCAAAAGTGTGGGAATTGCAGTGTGTCCAATGTATGGCTATATGTATGCCCATAAGCGTTTGCGGAAGGTGGTGAAGAAGGTGAAGTCGTGCAGTACTACACTGGCTCTCTCTTGGCCATGCAAACTGGAAGTATATCTGAACACTTGTCACTCACACTGTCAGCAGCCAAATGACCCTTGTCCCTTCAGGCCTGAAGGAACTAGGAATGTGCCAGGAATCTGCACAGCGCCTGGATAGGCGTAGATCCTGCAGAGGAACTTTCTCAATAAAATTTTTGCTTTCGTCGGGATATGAGCCATTTGAATTTTTATGGACCTCCAGGACAAAAAGAAAACGAAGGAGAACGCCCAAAATGTGACTTTAAGGCCTTTGTGGCCTTAACAAACGGCCAAAAACAATGACACACACTTATGCCCTTTAAAGGGCTAAATGTAAACTATGCCCTTTAAGGGACATCACTAAAACTATGCCCGCAAATGGCCAAACCTAATTAGTCCTGGTGACAAAAGGGGGAAAAGGGGAAGAACTATTCCTGGCCCTTGACATTTCCAGGTCAATTCCTGGCCGTAGCCGATCCCAAAACGGCTATCGCCTATCCAGGGTGAAGGGATAGCCTCTCCAGGCTAACCGAGGCTGCTGAACTGAACTCGTGGTGACGACGATGGTCCTAACACAGGAGCGCGGTGCAAGAAATGTTTCGCGGCCGAGTGTCCAGGCTCTTCTGGCACTTTGTGGCCAGGAGGGAGGAGATCTTCTCCTCGTGGCAAAGGCAAGGGGAAAGGTTGTGTCGCGAGCCACTCAACAAATCTGAGGACTTTATAGGCAAAGTGCCCTAATTCATTAATTATGAGGACCGTGACCTCATAAGTTTATTGTTTTGCGTCCAGGGTTGACTTTTCGTTTGTTTTAGGACAATTTAAGGAAAGCGTTGCTTAGCCGTTGCATTCTGCGCTTTGTAGTGTTTTCCGTATTCGTGGATTACATTCGTGGACATTAGTTCAAATATTGAAACGTGATTTTTGCTGGAAAATTTAGCAGATATAGCTTCCCAGAAAACGCATAATTTATAGGAACCGGACAATTTTCCGGAGTGAGAACTTTTAAGATGCGGCAAAGCAATAATTTTTGGAGCAATAGAATGACCTACCCATTTTTGCTAAAGAGTATGCAGGCAAATGTTATTTGGTTGTACATGACACTTGTGAAGAAGGGATTTATATTTCCAAGTCGTTGAGTATTATCTTCAGACTTGAAAAAAATATGTTCTTTACATATTCTTTATTTTTATATTTTTAAAAATATTTAACAACATATTTCAAATTTTTTGGAAAAAACGAAAATTCTCAGCCAAATTTTGATATAACTTCTTCTCGTTTTCCAATTGTTTGTTAGTAGTTCAATGCTTGTTTCCCTCATATTTTCAACTCGATTTTAGTTATTTAAATAAACTTAGCTTACAATGCTTTCCCCATTTTAAATTCCTCTAATAACTTTTTACACAAATGTTTGAACCAATTGAAATGAAGCATGAAATGTTTAAATATTTTTAAACTAGTACTTGTTTCCGTTCTTTGCAGTATCTTCTGTAAACAAGCCCGTCATAGCATAAGATTATTTTAATATTTTGCTCTTTGTCTCCTTCTGCCATAAAAATGTCTTGTCTCGTTAGTCTTATGAAAATTAACTTTTAGAACTATCAATTTTCGTTTTTGATAAAAATAGAAAATTGTCTTCAACAATACAAATATAATGGCCGTACTTGTGGGCATGAAGATACGATGAGTACTTTTGTAAGTACTCCAAGTTTTCACGGAACCTTTTGTTTAAAAAAAAATAACTAAATCATCATTAAAGCTTCATATGATTAGACAATTCTATAAATATAAATTCTATAAATGCCCATACTCATTTTCCAAGACTTGAATATCCTGACTTTAACAGCGATACCCGAAGAATATATTATGAATGAAAAACCAGATTACAGTGTAGAAGTTCGTTTTTCATTTGTGGGATACCATACAGTTCAGAATAGTGTACAATTTACTCAAATATTGAAGGAAATTATGGATATATTGGAAAATATTTCCTAAAAAAATATTTTAGTAAATATTTGGCCGGTGTTTAGTATACATTTAAATACATATTTCATGGGTTTTTCAGCAAACTTTTTCAAGTCTGATTATCACAATGGCTTGGTGATCAATAAATTGCAGTGTTTGGAAATTGCTACTTTGTGTTGAATAATCTGGTTTAGATAAAGTTAAGCACAAGGCAAAAGGGCTGGGATGGAAATGCGCTATAGCCGTAAGTCAGCGTTGATGACTAAAATGTTAGAATGCAAAAACAACACTTTAATAATTCAAAAAAATAGATTTGTTATTTTTGCGTTGCCATTGTTCTTCTATTTTATTTTCTTCACAAAGTAATTATTGAACGCGAACACATTTCTGCAACTTACAATTATTAGTTCCTTCGGTGTCTTCACAGTTCCTTTCCTCTTTTTGTTTGGTAAGCAAATTTGTTAACATTTGAGTTTAGGTACAGCTACATTAGTTATAAATTTAAATCTCAGAACGGAAACGCCGAAGTGTTGAGCGTTGTTTATATTGCATTGAATTAGCATGTTGCCTTTTGAGTTAAGGCAACTTTAATAGCATACAGCAATCGATTATCACAGTTAACCTCGGTTAAGGTAAACTTGACAGTGAACATTCAACCTGATTAGTTATTTGAAGTTTACCTCATCCGGATATAGTGTAATGTAAAATCCCTATATATCTGGCACATACTTGCCCATTTATGTGTTTACCTTAGGCAAAGATTTATTATATCCGAGGTTGAACTAACCAAGGTAGAAATGATTTGTTTGTTTTTGAAAATTTGTGCTAAATTAATCGCCGAATTTGTTTTTTTTACTAAACCGTTCAAAAACTAGGTGAGTAGGTTAATGGAGGGGGTATTTCTACCCACACCGCTCAGGCCTCAACCGGGCCCATTGCAGTTCAAAAACTAGGTATCCAATTCCGAGCATGACGATATCTAAACAATTAGACGATAAGTGTGTTTTTGATAATCTACAATGTTTAGTCTTTATAGTGTACTACACGAATAATGTGTAAACTATAAAGTTTGCTTTAATTTGTATGTTGGTACAAACGTATTTAAAAAGTTATTATCGTATTTTTTATTTGTTCACTATTGTTGGATTTTATTTCCAAAGACGTCCGAATGTGAGTATTTGTACACCATTTTTTAATTAGGACTCCGCCCTTCTTTCACACGTTTGCTGATTAACGTTTCATGGTTCGCATACTCATGGTTTACATACGTTTTTAATAGGTTTGATAGCAATATTTCATTTTTGCAACAGATACGCAGAATAATACATGGAACAAATGTCGCAATGTAAATATAAATATATATTAAATATATAAATACTTTTGCGACAGAATACTTTGTCGAAGAAATGTCGCAATTTAATAACCACCCCAAAGTTAAAAACAACTTATTGTGAAAAGTAAGTTACGTTAAAACATTGGTAGATTAAATTTTAGGACGCCAATATTACCTACATGTGTAATTATTGAAACCGGTTAATTTCTAGTTTTGACACTTATCTAGTTGTATTGACTAAACTTATGTTGTCAGGTGTTAGAAATGTATGAAAATAACTGTGACGAGACAGTCGTTCCTCAAATGTGCAGCTGTGATAGCATCATCACGAGTATGTGTGATTGATTGTCAACAATGGCGGCGCTAAAGGCAATAAAGTCGCCCATTTTCAGCATGACGTTTTCAGGGCATCGCTTATTTAATCTTTTCTAAAAATAAGTGTGTTACGATAACCTAAGGACTACATCACTGCTTACAACATATCTTCAGCTTATTGATTGTATCATAATTGTTACCTGGTCTAATATATGAATCCGGAGCGGGTATAGTGATATTTTTCTTGGAAGACTATTGTAAATTTTTGGACTTTCAATATTTATTTCCTTATTTCTTAACTAGTAAAAGTGACAAGTTCACTGTCTCGGACGAGACCAGTGACAGTGACAAGGGGACTGCAAAGGTTCCTGGAGGTCCTCCTTTGCCTAATTCATTTTTATTGAAAGTATTGAAACCCTGACAAACAGAGAGCAAGACCATTTTTACAGAATGGCCCAGAGGTACCTGTTTAAGGTACCCGTTTTCACAGGACAAAGGAGAACTTTCGGAGACGCATGACACTAGGTGACTTAATAGAAACTCTTCCCTATCAAGACATTACTAATTACTAATAACATAACATATAAGTAACATAAACTACAACTAAGATTTTATTGCAACCTAAATTCAACGGCAACGGCTTTTGCATTTTAAAGTTAGATGTCGCTTGAAATAGGTCCAACTGTGAATTCGTACGCTTTTTCAAATTACCGCAGTAATGTTAATGTAATTAAGGTAATGTTAGCGCAGGAAATTGAGTTTGGTTCTAGCTCTTGCTCAAAACAGCCGCAAAGAAAAATCACTCGATACTAACAAAATTAGTAACAAACATATTAGAGGAATGTGTAAACGCAACAGGTCACCCAATCTTGTGACAATTACAGACCCAGTGATTTACCGTTTTTACATTGTATAGTCTCCACTTAATGACAAATGCGCGTTTATAAAGTAAGCACCTGAGCAAGGATTTGTTTTGACATTTTAATTGCATTACTAATAAAAATCAGGTGTGTTAATCCATGGGAAAATTAATAAGCATTTCCAGGTGGAACATTATCGCCTATATTTATTGTACAAATCTAAATAATTAAACAACAGTTTCATACATCCTAATTGCCAAGTTTTGGTTTGAAAAGTACTAAAAAAGCTACACAATGTTGCGACTAGTTGGTCTTTTGTTAGTTGTTGGATTGGCTGGAGCAGGTGATGTTGGATTTACGGTTTGTGGTAAACTAAATTACAAATAATGTAGTGACATTTAAGCAAAACGGGAAATATCAGCCAATACAATTTAAAATAGAAAAAAATGACAAACATCTATAACTTCATTGTTTGTGAAACAATTATATTATAGGCATATGCTAGTTTATTTGATGATTGAGTTATCAAACTAATTCTATCAAAACATTTATTTGTCTTGCAGATTCCGCCGAGCTTGCAACTGTTTTGAAATTTTCTGTCTCTGACTGCGCTGATGGTAACGAAACTTGTGAATTTGTTATGGGGGAAACATACACTTTTGAAGTTTTAGCCAATATCCACTCCGATCACCCGGCATCCACAAGCTTACCATTTGAAGTCAATACACGAGTTCTTGGAGTTCCATTCGTTTTGGCAGAAGGCAACGCCTGTGACAGCGTTGATTGCCCAATTACGCCAGGAGAGGACGTTACTATAACAATTGTCAAGCAGTTGCCAAGTACACTTCCAACTTTGAGGGACGTTCCGGTCACTGCTAGAGTTTGGGACAACCGAGTCGGAAACAACAATCGAGCATCGCTTTGCGCAAGTATTCGGGCCACTATTATCGACCCGTCAAAAGCTTAAGCAAAAATGTACAACGAAAAAACACTATCATAATTAATTAAAACTATGATTGTACACACAAGCGTTTGCGAGTAAAGAACTATAAACATTCATTGACGAAAACGAGTATACTAAAAATTTTTGGGAACGATTTATTGACATCTGGTCAGTTCAAAAGGTTACAAACGGACTTTCGAATGTCGCAAGTGGATTTAGGACTATTGTTGTATGCAAAGAGTAATAAAACAAAACAAATAAAAGAAAAAAAACTGCATTATAAAATGATATGGGCTAAAATGTTTTTTTAAATTTGAAAATACAAATTGTTTGTTTATTATTGTTAAAGTTGACAGAGGAGACAAGTTGAAAAATATTGAGCAAAATCTTACCCCTCTTTTTTAATCTTATTTTAAAACTGTAGGTTGGCGTTCCGAACTTGCTTACTAATAAGTTACTTTTTGATGAATCAATTTCTAATTTTTTACATCCAAGAGTGTGGTAATTGCAGTGTGTCCAATGTAGGAAATTGAGTTTGGTTCTAGCTCTTGCTCAAAACAGCCGAAAAGCAAAATCAATCGATAGTAACAAAATCAGTAACAAACATATTAGGGGAATGAGTAAACGCAGCAGGTCGCCCAATCTTGTGATAATTATAGACCCAGTGGTTTTCCGTTTTAAGTAGCCGTAGCTTTCTACAAACAAAATCGCCATTTCACCACTGAACAATGAAACAAAACTGTATACACTCCACCAATTGTACAGTTGAGTAAGCTTGTAGATGTTTCTAACGCGGACCAGATCAAGTTTTTAGTTGTGTGCGTTTGGAACCGATTTTGAAAGTTATAACTCCTAAATTGAGTCCGTCGTCTAAGTTCCAGTGAAAGAAAAGTTTCACCGAAAATAGGGTTATTTTGAATAAGTGAAAATAACAAGAGACACCTGCTGAACTCAACTAAATGATTGAAAAAAACTCTGAAAATGGGAATATCAGAAATTCAATAAGACTGTTCCGGGAAGATGACGGACGAGTTGGTCTACTGGCTTAGAGAGTCTGTCTTTCTCCACCAGCCTGAGAACATGTACGAATTCTCGGATCGACCGCAAAAAACGGTTTGCCGTTGACTTTTCTCTTGGGAAATTGCCGGTCTCTGACCTTGTGCATGCCCGTATTTTGTGATCATTTTGCTCAATTAGAGGAAATGAAAATGATTCAAAAGGTTACCCTGGATTGCTTACATGTGTGCATATAAGTTATCCCTACCATATTCCTACCCAGTTTCTTAAATGCTTACCAGCCGATATGTGGGAATGTCAAATAATAATCCTTTACCTATTGCAGAAGAATGGGTAAAAAGAAGGCATACCAGAATTACTCTAGTCAAGATGTTGCTTCAAGATAATTATACGGATTATGCTCGGAAACACCTTCTACAAGCAGATCCATTCTTGTTACTCTGTTGAAAAACAGAGTAATAAAATGTCCGGAAAACGCACTTACCCAAAATGCGTTTTCCCTAGCCTAATTCGGGTAAAGTAACTAATTATAATTACAAAACATACTATTAGAGGCCCGACATCTACATAATGACATACCATTCTTACCATAAATCTCATACTAGAGGCCCAACACTTATATAATGACATACCATTTTTACCGTAAATCTAATACTAAAGGACCGACACCTATACAATGAAATACCATTTTTACCGTAAATCTCATATTAGAAGCCAAACACCTATAAAATACCATTTATACCGTAAATCTCATATTAGAGGCCCAGCACCTAATTAATGGCATACCATTTGTACCGTTGTTTTCAAAAATGGATTGCTGAAAACGATTGATAGTTTTCAACAGAGTAGATCCAGTGCGCAGCAGCGCGCTTTTATGATAAATTTACATTAACCCGGAACTTAACGAGTAAGAAAAGGAAAGCTACGGGAAGAGCAAAAGCAAAGCGCCCTCGGACCCACAACGAATGTAAATTTGCTATACAAAACATAAATATAAAATATCCAATCAATGGGAAGACAACAAGTTACAATACAGGTCCGGATGATGTCATCAATGTTATCAATTCAATTTTTAAAAAAAAATCAAAATTGTTTCTTTCTTACTTAGTTTATAATTTTTTTAACCTTGAAAGTTAGTACACTTTTAATTACTTAGCTTTTACGTAGCTTTTACTATGTATGCAAATGTTGCACTTGAAAAAGTGTTTCACGTTACCAAATTTTTTAGAGTTTCAAATATTGTTTGGAATAGAAGCGAATACCTTAAGAAACGCTTGAGTTCAGTAATACACTCGGGAATTTTTAATCTAAACTTGCAGAACCATACTGTAGATTTACAGCTAAGTCTACTGAATGAAAAAAATGTCATATCTACGGTACAAGCACGCACTGGGTTAATCATTTTAAAGTCACTTGACATCTTACTCATTACCCTTATTTGCCTACCCGTTATATTGTATAGTTTAGAGTATTTATTTTTTGCGTTAATATTGTAATCAAAAACCGTTTTGTTATTTGCCAGTGCCAGAGATTTAATGTAGTACATCTCAAATCCTGACGGCTATGCTGACATGAATGTGGTTTCTGGGCCTGGAATCAGCTTATTTTTTTCTGTAGTCCAAGAAAACATTCGAAAACATTCTTCTAAATAGGATACAATTGATAGGTCAAGGAAAAGGGGCACAGGTTAAAGTATATTACACAAACGTATTTTTACTAATTAAGAAGAAAAACTATTGTAGGGATTGCTGTTCTGTTCATGTTGTAATGCAATAAAAGTTTTGACCTTAATTTTTTACCTTTGGGCCGGATATCGACGAACTCATATTTGCAAATAGATTTGAGAAATGTCAGTGCGGCATAGGATTGAGAACTTCCAATGTACGTATTTAAAACTCGACTAAAATAGAAATGTAAATGTAAAAAATCCTCGTACAAAATTTACGTGGAAAAGTTAATCTTTGAAAAATATAATTTAATCCATCAAAAAGTAAAGGGTAGCAGGTCAATACTAAGAAAACAAGAACCGAGAATGCAAAAACCAAGAACGACAAAACCCGAAAAAACAACAACCGAAAAAACTAAAACAGAGAACTACAAAAAACAAGAAAACAAAAACCGAGAACTTGCAAAATAAAGATGTAAAGTTGAATAGGTTCAGTTTTCAAGCTTTTTTGTAGTTTTGGGTGAGCTGTTGGTTTATAAACGGGGTTTTGTGTAAATATGCTTAACAAAAGTTAACTGTTAACGATTTTGACTCGGTTCAGTCAAAGGGAAATTTTTTGAATATATTAGTTCTCGGTTTTGGGTTTTTCGGTTTTATTTTATATCGGTACTGGTTTTTCGGTTTTTCCATTCTCGGTTTTTGTTTTTTTCGGTATTGACATGGAACCAGGTCAAGGAGTTATCAGGCAAAAGTTATCTTACCAAGCAAAATTGTTTTCTTCAAAGTCTAAAAAATATATAAGGTAAAAATTATTCACCTTCAGGCAAATTTACCTTCCAAGTGTAAAGAGAAATATAACATGAAAATTTCCTTCAATATCATCAACTAAATTACAATTTAATTTAAATAATAAGCCTGCTTGAATTTTTTGTAAGAAATGGTAAGGGCAAAGAAAAAGCAAAATTTCAAATATCACTGGTAGGTTTAGATGCAAATAGCTTCAAAAAACAAAAGCAAAACTATCGACAACTTAAAACCTGGACAACTGAAGATTATAAGCTAACACAGAAAAATAGTTTGCTTTGCCAAAAAAAAATTCGTGATTTCAGTTACAAAAAAGTTATTGTAGTTTGTAATGATAATAATAATAAGCCGTGTTAAGCGGTAAAGAGTAGGTAAGTATAGGAAGTAAGAGAATTAGACAAAATACATTAGGCAGAAAATCATTAAAATCATTAGTACAGAATTTTTAATATAAAGAGAGCATCTGGAATTATTGTAACGAAAACATAAAGTAGCTTTTGCTTTGTTTCCAAAATAATGACAATAATAATATTTGCCCGCCTTGAAACGGTGATAGAGAGTAGCGGTGGTATTTTTTAGTGTAATTCTAAAACCCCTGGTAAAACCGTCAATTTTTTTTATGCTATTTGACATTAAAAATTACACTATTTTAATCTTAGTTTAATCTTAGTTTTTACTTAGTATGTGCTTAACGTGAAAAAATGGACAGCCAAATGGAGTGGCCGGTTCTTCGCGTTGAGCATCGCGCAATTAGCTCAGGTTTTTAATAATGGGTATACCATTTTAACAATATCTAATTTTACACTAACCTAGTTTTAGCACCTCAATATACAAATTATACATATTACTAAACAAGGTCACTAAACAAATTAGATTTCAAAACATGTATTCTATGAATCTCAGTCACTGTTGACTAGGGCACTGCCAATCGTCAAATAAATCAAATCATCATCATTAAAAATTACAATATAGTGTAAGCTGATGGATTTTAAAAGGTGCTTTAATATACGCAAAAATCAAAATAACATTACTAACAGGATAAGTTACTTTATTATCAATTTTTTAGATTAATGGATTAGGTTTTCCATAATTTATGCAAATTTTGGCTTTTTGGCTAAAATCCGCCGATAAATACTTTATCAAATTTGTCTTTGAAACCTTTGTAAATATATTTTTGCTAGCTTAAATTTTTATTATATCAATGCTATTTTAGTATACACAATTATAGTAATAGCTAATGCTAATCTTGTTAGATGCTAAATTATGAATATAAACTTTTGTAGATTTTGTACAAAATATGTTTTTTGTAGAATGTGTTTTAAAGTACATGAAGTAAACTTTAAATTGTGTTAGCATTTGTGTGCATCTTGAGATAAATATCAGATTGCTATTTTTTGTAATTTAAAACGTTTTGCCATATGTTGACTCCACAACTCAGGTAAGTATGAATAAAATCTTACAGAAGTACTCAAATCTAAATTATAGGCTTCTACGTGACTTCGGTAAAGAGGCATCTAATGGGTAGGAACAGTGCACAACAGCAATGGCAGCAAACTGAATGTTGTAACGTAGCTTAAAAAAGCAAAATTATAAAAAAAAAAAAGAAAAAAAAAGAAGTTAGTTATTTGTACAAATTTAAACAATTAAGTGGTCAACCACTCAACACAATGTGGTTGCGATTAAAATCTCTTACAAACTTTTCCAGTTAAGTTTTAGGGTTAAGTCTACTATTATCACGTTTGAAAAAGCACCTTATCAAGAAATTGTTTTTGTTTATTTGGTTTATTTAAATCAAAACTTATTTTCGCGATATATATGGAAATTCAAAAAAAAATATGCGAGCATGGATTAAAAGATCTTTTATCATTACTGTAGTCTAGACGAAGATTTTTTAGCAACACATATTAGCTAGTGATTATGTTTACCTGCAAAAACCCTCCCGCTTTAAAAATTAAGGAGAAAAATTTGAATGAAGATTATACAAGTATTTGCTGCTTGAAAAATAAAAGCTTACGTGACTAGAAATGCACGTGAATATACAATACATAATGCACTACACGATTATAACCTGAATGCTAGCTAATAGCTTAAAAATTTAAGCAATTCTTAAAGTTTGTAAAATCTAATGTAATTTGTTTAGGACAATTTAGGAAATTTGTATTTATGTCTTTAAGTGTAATCCTATCATTAGTTGAAAAGTATATTCCAATAATTATCATAGCATAGCATATGGCAAGTAATCCTACTCCTTTGTCAATCTTGTTAAATGCTAAATCATAAATATAAACTTGAACGATTGTAAATATTGCACAAATGTTTTTTAGTACAATAAGTTTTAAACGAAGTAAACATTAAATTGTGTTAGCATTTGTGTGCACCTTAAGATAAATATCAGATTGTTATTTTGTTGCAATGTAAAAATTTTGGCTATATGTTGACTCAACAATAAGTTAAGTATGAATAAAACCTTACACAAGTACTCAGAACTAAACCACAGGCTTCTACGTAACTTCAGTAAAGAGGCATCTAATTGGTAGGAACAGTGCACAACGGCAATAGCGGCATACTGAATGTTGTCACGTAGCTTAAAAATGCAAGATTATCAAAAAAATAGTTATCTGTACATATTTAAAACCATTTATGCTCAAGCACTCGACACATTGTAGTGATTAAAATCTCTTAAAAAAACTTTTCTAGTTGTTTCAGGGTTAAGTCTGCTATTTTCACGTTTGAAGAAGCATCTTGTCAGGAAATTGTTTTTGTTTATTTTGTTTATTTAAATCAAAACTTGTTTTCGCGATATATACGGAAATTTAAAAAAAATATGCAAGATAGATTAAAAGATCGACGAATTAAATTGCTTCTCATTATCGACCAAGTTGATACGACCGCTCAGCTTATTTTGTACCATTACTGTAGTCAATGCAGATGAATATTTCTCTGCAACAAATATCAGCTAATTTTTGCTTAGCTGCAAACAAAAATTCAGTTAAAGTTAAAGTAAAAAAAAAGTTACGGAGAAAGATTTGAATGAAGATTATACAAGTATTTGCTGCTTGAAAAATAAGAGCACGGTAGTATACAAGGCAATACAAAATTGCAACCTGAATGCTAGCTAATGACTTAAAAAAATTCAAGCAATTCTTAAAGCTTGTGAAATTTAATGTAATTAGTTTATGAAGGACAAGAAAATTGCATTTATGTCTTAAGTGTAATCCTATCACAAGAATGGAGGTATATTCCAATATTTATCTTAGCATAGCATATGGCAAATAATCCTACTCCTATTGCATCGCTATTTCAGCTATAAATTTTTTTTGATATTGTTAAAGTCTACAAATATTTGCTTGGCTAATGTTTTTTTCTGCATTATTTTACTCGAAAATTTTTACTACAGGGCTTAAAAGGCATGTCGGCTTTGTTTAAGCATTGTTTAGCAAGTAATGCATACTACTACAAGAAAAATTATGTAAAGTTGAGCAAGCAATGTTGAAAAATTGATACATATAAAGCTGTATAAAACCCAGCAATTTTTTTAACAGAACATTAGTAAAACAGAACATTGCTAAAGCAAATAGTTTATTAGAATGTTTCGGCAAACTGTAGTTGTGATGATGGTACTCGTGATTGGTGCAGAGCTCTGCATAATCAAAGACGTGTCAGCTCCATTAAGAAGTATTGGGCAAGGTGATTTCCAAGAAATTTCAGGACGCTCTACACCATATCCAATGGTATG